>LGRX02011904.1:62211-72677 GCA_001247695.2 Cymbomonas tetramitiformis | reverse complement strand
GCATCGCGGGCGTTGGGATGCGGCTCCGACATTTATTGCATCGCGGGCGTTGGGATTCGGCTCTGGCTGAATACTGCACCTCGCAACGGGCAGACCTGGCGTTGCGAGCGGACCATGAGAGCACGCACAGGTGATCCCCGTCCTCGGCGAAACCTGCAGTGGGCAGGCAGGGCGGGACCAACCGCTATGGCAAGTGCCTTCGAGGCTCGCTCATTGTGCTGCCTCTGCAACTCCAGTCGCTCAAACTGGGCGGCCTGTACTCCCGCCATCCCCTGATGTCAAGCACCTGCATCGCTGCAGCACTTCCCAAAATGCGTATTTGCTGCACCCCGCACATCTCCTGCTCGAAGGGCTGCTGGAACTGCTCATCTCACATCGCTTTCTCACTTGCATCCTGATGTGTGCCCTTTCACTGGGGAGTATCCGTTATGTCTGGGGAATATCCGTTTCGACTGGAGATCTGTTCTCAGGACATGCACGCAAGTCGAAACATTATTTTATAGCATGCCAGAACTCACATGATCCGTTCCTGCCCCCTCTGAATATCCTTTCTGCGGCTCCGCTAGCCGCTTCAGGCGGCCGTCCAACGCCCCCCCTCGTCGCCACTCAATTTACAAGTGCGCGTGCAGAGAACTGCCTCTGCCAGCCCCCTTCCACTTCCCTCACTATCAAACTCGGCCCACTGGCTGACCCGGGTGCAGAAGTAATTGGACGGGACGTTTCGCCAGCGCCGAGGAGAAGGACCGCCCCGAGCAACCTCATACTGAGATCGATGTTGGGGATTGGCCAAACACTCGCAGTGCTCTACTCGGTCGCCCTGCTGAAGGCACCGGCCAACGCTCCTGAGATGACGGCTGGGGAAGAGATGGATGGGAAGGAATGCCACGAATCCATACCTCATCTTTAGCGGAGTCATCCGGGTAATCAGGCTCCCACATCCCACCCTTCGCCTGCAGCCGCGGGCCCCCAAGCCCGTTCGACCCTCGCGCTTCCCACACTAAGACCCGCTGACATCGACGTACAGGGCAGCAAGGCTTTCCACACTAAGTCCCGCTGACATCGACGTACAGGGCAGCAAGGCTTCCCACGCTAAGACCCGCTGACATCGCGTACAGGGCAGCAGGCTTCCCACGCTAAGACCCGCTGACATCGACGTGCAGGGCAGCAGGCTTCGCCCGCTGACATAACGTACAGGGCAGCCGCTAAGACCCGCTGACATCGGCGTACGGGCAGCAAGGCTTCCCACGCTAGAGACCCGCTGACATCGACGTACAGGGCAGCCAGGCTTTCCACACCTAAGACCCGCTGACATCGACGTACAGGGCAGCCAGGCTTCCCACGCTAAGACCCGCTGACATCGACGTACAGGGGAGCCAGGCTTTCCACACTAAGTCCCGCTGACATCGACGTACAGGGCAGCAAGGCTTTCCACACTAAGTCCCGCTGACATCGACGTACAGGGCAGCAAGGCTTTCCACACTACAACCACCTTGTGGTGCCCCACAGGCCAGGGGCGCCCCAGATGCATGCGAGGAAAGTACGATTCTCCTTCCCATCCCTATTCCACATACCCCATTGATCCACATTCTCGTGAAGATGAAGAATCTCCAATTCCATGACGATTCCATGAAGCAGGGGTCCTGGGTTCAGAGTGCGAACAGCAGATGATATTGCTGCATTTGACAACGTGGCAGCCATCTTATCACGCCCTGCTGTCCTACAACACGGCGAGTCAAACAGAGCCAAGCGGTCAGCATGTCCCCGGCACCTCCTCGCTGGGTGGAGCACCAACCAATCGGGCACAACGACAGCGCACCTTGATCACACCGTACACCGACTTCTGTGTTAGCCCTTGCAGCACGACCTGATGATTATACAGCGCTAGCACTGGAAGCCCCACCACGTGGACTCCCGCCGCACACAGCCGGTCAGTCGCGGCTTTCTTGCTCTAGGGCCACACTAGGCACCAGCACAGCAGCGACCCGTCCTTCCAACCAGCCTCCCCGATTCCTCTGCACAGTCCTCCCCCTGCAGCGGCTGCAGCATCATAGCTCACTCTGATATTTGCTTTGGCTTGGGATTTCCGCACTGATCGGCGCGCTGCGGCATCGGCCGTCCATCTGCATGGCGGCTGCAATGATGTAAACCGCTAACACGGGACTCACTCTTAGCGTACTCCGCCTGCTTTGTGAGGAAGACCTCTGGCACCATTACCACCTGTGGCACCACCCCTCCCCCGCGCCATCAGGGAGCATGGGGTATGGGATATGGGATATGGGATATCAGGGATCGTGGTTGCTCTCCACCCCTGCTCACGTGCAGAGAAAACATGGAAAGCATGGAAGCAGTGTGAGGGGGTTCACGCCAGCAACACACCTTCCGAAAGCGGTTCATGGTGGGTGTGTCGAAGCGGGCTAGCAGAGAATGCCTGCCGAGGGGCTTAAAGCCTGAATCTGCAGAAAGCGCCCCGCCGCCGCCCCGCCGTCTCTACCCCTGCCCAGCTCTACCTTTTGACGATCCCGGCCAAGCTCACCGCCCCTGCATGCCCTTCGGAACAGGCGAAGGGTACCCTAGACGGGAAGGGTGCGACGAGACGGCCGCAGGCACGGATGTAGGGATCGCAGCCGGGCACTGCTGGAAGGGCGAGCGGGCGCACCCAGAGCCATCAGGTTCACCGTGTCCAACGTGCGGTCCGCCTTGCAGCTCTGGTATGTTGCCTGCCTCCCCGCCCCCCAAGGCGCCACGCCGACCGGTTGTTCTGCACCGTCCTTCCCAATTCAAACCCTACCTCCGACTTTCTAGCTCCTCCCATTGCTCTGCCCGGTGGGGCTGCCGGTGAAGTGCCCCCCCGGGAGTGCGGCCTGTGCGAGCGAGCCACACCATGTCCTTCGGACCGGCGCACTTCGCCCGCTCCTCCTCCGGCCCCAAAGTGGATCGCTAGTTTTGGAAGCACTCTCGCCAGTTATATCTCACGCCACTTGTTGGGACACATAGCCCCATCCCGGAGGTGCGTGGCACCGTTCCCACTCGTTTCCCCACCCGCGCGTCACTGAGTGGGTGGCGCGAGGGCCTTGGCTGCGGGGATGGCAGGTGCGGCAGAAGCTCCGCGGCGCCGAACACGTGTGCAAAGCCGAGCCAGCAGCGGAGGCCAACGAGCCGGAGAGCATTTGATCTGCTCAGCAGCATCCAGAGACTCACGCACCGTCAGGTAGCTGCGAGAGAGGAAGAGAGAGAGAGATATAGAGATAGAGAGATAGAGAAGCGAAGGAGCGTTCCAAGAGGACCCTGCTTGATGCTAGCTGTTGTAAACCTGGCTGCATAAGGTGCGCGCCACTTCTTTATTGGAAGGCGAAAAAGAAATGGGATCCCGAGGGTTTCCCGCATGCTTTTCATGCTTTTCTTTCTTGCGCCACGTGCCCCGCATCCACTCCGTGGGAGGGCTCCACCACCAACTCGCCGTCCTCAGTCTGATGGAAGGCCGGAGGGGCGTCTGCAAATAAATGCCATTGGACGCAGCGGTCACACCTTCAGGGTGGCCGCGGTGTTCTGCAGGGCGGAGTGGTGAACGCTCGCCAAGGCCCGCTCGTACTCCGCCTGCGGCCACAATGCGGCCCAGCCCGCCTCAGCTCGTGTGCGAGGCAGCTTCAAGGCTCCCAGCAGGCAGCTTCATTGAACGGCGCGGGAGTCAGATCTGAATGCTACCCCCTTCAGGGACCTCACAGGGGGGCTAGCGAGTATCCGCAGCTGCGAGCACACCGCATCGCGACCTCGCTCACGCTCTTGGGCCCCAAGGCGGCCCGTGCGTGAGGCGCTCTGGCCCCAGGCGCCTCCCACGAGGAGGAGTCTCAGGCGAGCCCCTGAAAGCGCCTCCGAGCGCCTGGTGTGCTGGACGTGCCCAGGGCAGCCAGGAAAGGGCTTCGGGCTCCAGCGCATGCGCCGGCGGAGCTTACTCCGGTGGGAGGAGCCCATGAGCCAGCCCGGCGAGAGCGCTGGCCGGCATGCGTGGCGCGCAGAGGTGACTTGGCCTTGGGGCCCTTCCTGCGGCCCAGAAAGCCGGGTATGGGCTCTCGAACGCCGGGAGGCGCACACACCTCCAGGAATTCCCATCTGCCAAATGTTGGGCGACTGCCGGCAAGGTTCATAGCAGGGCGAGGAGGGACACGACTGCGCCGCTAGTGGCTACTCAGGGTTTGCGATAAGTCTGGGAGGGACGAGAGGGGAACGGGAAACTGAGTGGAGAGAGGAGGGAGGGCGAGGGATCCTGGAGATGTGAATAGAAGAGCAGAGGCAGGTGTAGGGGGGGTGGGAGGTGGGGAACGAGAGGGGCGGAGAAACGAAGAGGAGTGGAGGAAGATGGGGATGCGGAACGCAACGCGCGATGACCAGTTAGGGCGCCATTGGGCGAGGGCGATCGGGCACTGCACCCGGCACTGCCCCAGGACTGCGGTTTTCTTGCTATGCTCCTCGAGCAGCTTCTTTGTTACCGTGTCATAAACATCCTTCACCGCCTGTTGGCCCATGTGTCCGCAGCGCTCGCCCTGAGCGCCCGCGTCTGGCCATGCACTTCCTGCACCTACCTACAACTCCAAGGGCACGCATACCCCGCTCAAAGCAATACTGCAGCTCAGGCCTTCTTCAATCTCTCCCCCCTTGCGCACACCCCTCATACCCAGGAGGAGCTCTCCCTTCAGCACCGAGGGCCTCGGGGAGCGACGATTAGTGCCAGCCAGGCCAACGCCACGGCATCCATCTGGCAATAGAAGACTACACCTCTGCAGCCTTCTTGACTCTTCCTTGCCATCCGCCTGGTGCACCTCGCAGGGCACCGGGGAGCCGGGGCTCCAACCACGACAGTGCAAGAGGGAAATCACACGCATATCCAACAGCCTTTTCGTGTGAAACTTTAGGCATCCTCATCTCGCTGCGGAGCGCCTGTGCGAGGCCGCCCGGCACTCGATGGAGCTGCGTTCCCTCCAGTGCCCACTCCGCGCAGACGCCCAGCGCCGGCTCCGGATCGCCCGCTGCCGGTTGGCAAGCCGGACCGTCGGTTGCGGCTGTGCTGTGATCGGGGGTGGCGCCGGCTTGCCTCGAGGGCTGCGCTGCACTCGCTGATGTAATGCCGGATGATCTTGTTGTACCCCTGCTGCTTGTTGATGAGGTGGGCCTTGAAGTCATTCAATAACTGCTCCCCCCGGCACGGCCGCGGGCATTTAGAGCAGTCCCCTAAGGAGGTGTGCGCGGTGCAGGCCGTCGGATGCGCTCCGAACCAAATGCTCCCCTCGGATGCTCGCCGCACAGAAATACCACAGGGCCGCAAGCTGGGTCGCAAGCTCTGGCTGCACCTTGTCATACACGTCCTCCTTGGTGACATACACGGAATGGTCGACCTGGGCCTCCTTGTGGGCAATCAGGAAGTCACGTGTGTCCTGTACCGTTTGGGTAGACAGCTCAGTCCTTGAGCTGCCACGCAAGAGGCCCATGCTATAGGAGCCCAGGCGCGGCGCTCAGAGCATGCCACATTGAAGAAACATGAAGATAGCTCCCCCAGCTTGCAGCATGATAGTGCGCTACGCACGGAAAACAATGTGAGGAGGCAGCCGTCCACACGGCCCGCCAAGTGGCAGGACCTGGAAGAAAGGCACGGCAGCGCGCCCAATACACGCCACGTGGCCTAGGACATGCCAACCGAGGTCAGCCCACCATGCACGCAACACCGCAACGGATGAAAGAAAAGGGCTGGGCAGGCCAGGCACACCCCAGAGATGCGAGGGAGCGCCCGAAGGCTCCACCACCAGATCAAGCATATCCAGTGTCCAACAACGTGCGCCACACAACACGCAAACGACCGCGGTCCAAGGTTTAGCCGTACATATGCAGGTGGGCTCTCCGCACGACCCTCTGCAACCTTCCGTTCCATCGCCCCGCTTCACCGAACCCACGTAGCCCAGTGAGACACGGACTTGCCAGGAGGAATCCTGGGCATCTCACACCACACGAATGCTGGACATTCCAAGGTGGCCCGCCGTCCCCCCCGGGGCGGTTAGGAATCGCACATAGCCAGTGTTGCCGGTTTGAAGAAGAATAGTCGCAGTAGTCAAGAAAAAGAAAACGCAAGACATACAGCACCGAAATGCCCAACGCGCATAGACAACATCCACATCCGCTGCGCGGCAGCCAACACAGCCCGCAGGGCTCTAGATCCAGCGGCGCACTGCGGCTGCTGAGAGCGTCATCCGAAGCGAGGCTCGGGGAAGATGGCGGGGTCACCTCATCGAGGTTCTGCAGCTGGTCCATGCCGTTCACTTGCAAATGTATTATCTTCGCCTGACGCGTGGCCACCCCTACAGCTCAGTGGTGCCCGCCGCCAATCTCAGTGGGGCGCGGAGAGGCACTTGACCAAAGTGCCCATCCTGAGCTTGGTCAACCGTCCATGAAGTAGTGCGAGGAGAAAGTGTGGTGAGTATGCGTGGGGCGGGTGGAAATAGAAGTCTGTGAGTGAGTGTGCGTGGGGAGGTGGAAGCGGGAGAGAGTCTGGTGGGTATCGTGGAGGGTAGAAACAAGGGAGTGCGGTGGTATCGTGGGAGTGGGAAAGCAGGGAGTCACGAGGTGAGTATGTGTGGGGGGGTGAGCAGGGAGTGCGGTGAGTATGTGTGGGGGAGTGGACACGGACGCGGTGAGTATGTCAGGGGGAGTGGAAGCGAGGGGAGTGCGGTGAGTATGTGCGTGGGGTAGAAGCAGGGGGAGTGCGGTGAGTATGTGTGGGAGTGAAACGAAGTGCACGAGGTGGAGCTGTGCGTGGGGGAGTGGAAAGCAGGGGGAGTCGGTGAGTATGTGGGTGGAAACGAGAGTCACGGTGAGTATATGTGTGGGAGTGGAAGCAGGGAGTCTGGGTGGTATGTGTGGGGAGTGGAAACGGGGAGTGCGGTGGTATGTGTGGGGTGGGAGAAAGCAGGGGGTGCGGTGAGTCTATGTCGTGGGGGTAGGCTTGAGGGAGTGCGGTGGTACGTGTATTACTGTGGGGGAGTGGAAACGAGGGGGTCCGGTGAGAGTATGTGTGGGTGGAAACAGGGGGTGCGGGTGGTATGTGCTTAGAAGTGAAACAGGAGTCAATTGAGTATATTGTGGGGGAGTGGAAACGAGGGGAGTGCAGGTGTGCCCCCTCTATGCCCCCATCCACCTCCGACGCTCATTCACGCACCTGGAGAGTCTCCTCACAGTTCTTTCTGCACGTATCGAGTTCGTCCCGCAGGGTCTTTGTGCCGTTTGGATTGTCTTCCTCCGCTGCGCTCTCCAACCACGATCCAACCCCCCCCCATCATTCCATCTGCGTCCACTCCAGCAAGGGAAGGTGGTCTCCACTCTACTGTTTGGCCACCTGCCCAGCCTGGCGCGCCAATGAGCTAGGCCTTGGCCATATACGTATACTTCCAGGTTGAATATACTCAGCGACTTAGTTGAGTGTGTCAAGCGCATCGGGGAAAATCAGCGCACACCGAGTGACGCGAGAACCGACAACCGAGGCAACCCCGTCATCACATCGGTCAGTAAAGAAAGAAAAAATCAGGTGCACGTAAAATAGCAAACATTTCACGCATGACATGCTGACGCCCAGACATTGAAGAGGCCCTAAGCCAGCTGGGCACCTCATGCGCAACCTCCAATCTCTTGAGCAAAATAGTATCGTTTGAGCCAATTGGCATCTTTCAGGCAAACTGGCATCTTTCAGCCAAACTAACATCGTTTGGGCTATAGCTGAAATCTTTCCGGCAAACTGGCATCTTTTGCGTGCTCTAAAAAATGCCCACATGAACATTCAGCAATGTTTTTGTGGAGCCCCTGTGCTCTCGCCACCAGCTCCATAAACTTATCAAGGCTCACGACCTCGATTTCAAGCCAATCTTGCGAGTCGCGCCACAGTGAATTTCAGCGCATCGTCCAATGAACTGTGGCTTTAATGGTTCATTTAAATCTCCTCAAATGAAATCTGACAAGAGGCGAAAGAAATAAACTGCTGATAGATCACATCTGACAATCCTGCTTGGCGAAAACACGAAGGTCTCCAACTCTAGTGACCACCATTAGGCGCGAGCCTTGGCAGATTGGAATGCAATCCTCCCCTCGAGGGCCCCGCTCCCTTGCCCATGCTCTCGGCACTTGCTGAGACAACCGTTTCATTGGATTGAACAATCCGATGGGGATGTTGGGAAGGTCTTCGGAACACGAGCGCCTGCGGACCAGTGCCGAGCGCACCTGCAGCAGCGATGGCATCGCTGGGCTCGTCGTACATGCTCCGCTTTGGTTTGTACAGGTCTAAATTGTGCGTCCGCCACACCTCCTCCAATGCAAGCCTGTCCAGCACAGATGTCCCAATGCTCCACGTCAGCAGTGCAATGAGAACCGCTGCTTTCATTGGGCTGGCAGCTCTGCAGCGGTTCCATGAAACAATAGGAGCAGGGGCGAGACAATGCAGGGAAGAAACACAGCAGGGGGGTGGCGCAAGGATCATGCGGGGAGTCCACAGGGAGTTGAAAGGGTGGGCCACGAGAGGGCCAATGTGAGCAAATGCGAGCAGCTTGAGAGCAAGGGCAGCAGGGGGGACGGGTGGGCGCAGCAAGGGCCGCCGGGATTGCTGGGGGCAGAAGTTTCGGGCGGGGGGGCAGAAAAGTGGGGGAGCATTGGCAGAGGCGAGCAGAAGCGGCCCAGGAGGGTGCGAGGAAGGAACGAGGCCGCGCGGAGTGGAGAGGAGCGTACTTGTGGTCCTCCTTGAGCTGCTGAATCAGCCTCGCATCCGACAGCTTGAGCTGCTTATAGTTGTACAGCGACTCGCGGTACCGGTGGTCGGTAGATCTCACGCCGCGTGGTCCCAGCGATCTCTTTTCCGCGGCGGTCATGGGGCCCTTATTGGGGGTGGCGGCCGTTGACCCCCTCCTGTCCGTCGAGGCCGTTGCTCCACTCTGGTCCTTGGCCTGATTCCCTCGCATCACATCTGCTCAGCTTTGCGGCGCCAGCGGTCGGACAGCGAGGAGGCGGCCTGAGCGGGAGGTGATAGGGAATGCCGAACCTAGCCAAGAAAACAAGCCAATAGCCACCACCCGCTGTCATATCCACCGCTTGGGCAAGAGACAAGGATGCGGGTGCCGAGCGGATCGCCTGACCTTCTCGGGCGACTTGTTGGGAGAGCTCGTAGAGACTCTGGTCTTCCTCCGCACTTTGGGCGGCACTTCTTGACGCATCTCCTGCGACCTCTGATACTTCTCCTCGAGCTCATCGTAGTACTCCAGCCTGCCCCAGGAGCAGCCCCCAACGACTCATGCCGGGATTCACACAGCCGTCGCAGAGACACACCGTCCTTCCATCTCTCGGCAGGCGATGCTCCAGGCCTGGCGCCATACCGCACCTCATGAGTGATGGGGAACTTGCCACGTGCCACATACAAGGTGTGGACCTAACATTTCTTCCTGGCCATCCGGGGGAGCTTGGCCAGGCAAATGATGCAGATACTGTGAGGCATACTCCGACTCATATACCGGATACTCTGACTCTCTACCTTGCCGCAGTGGGCCCGTGTCATGCCACTAGGCGGGCAGCTTGATGCAGTCTCTGTGGGAATGCGCACCTGTACCGCGGCATCAGGATGATCAGAGTATCCGAGATGTACTCGGAGCGGCCCTGGATGAGGCCTCTCTTGCGCTCCTGCAAACCCTCCGCCACCCCATTGTGTGAGGGCCCGGCCCCCCACACCCCAAGTGGGGGCGTCCTCGTCGTTGCGGGCCTTAGCCCCCGTACGGATGCGCCATGCTCGAGATGATCAGCGCGGCAACACTTGAACTATCACCCCCCCCTGTGGATCCCACCAGGCGCCCCTTGACCAACACCTCGGACCAGCTGCCCCTGCAGGCTTCGTGCCCGAGGGGCAGGCAGCAAGACCCCGCACATGCGACTGGGGAGATTGCGCCAGTGCAGCAGTTGGGATAAAGATCGAGGCCAATACAGTGGCGGGGGCCCGCCTGCCAGAGGCGCTTTGTGGTCCAGTCCAAAGCGTCCGTGAGCACGGCCTCGCGGTGCGTGCAGTCGAAGGCTTGGCTCCACGTGTACATCTCTGACGTGGCCTCGTCGAACACCACCGGCCGCTGGAAGTGGAAGTTCTTCTGGAGGTCGTACCTCAGCCGAATCTGGTCCGCCTCCGCATCCCAGCCCTCCTTCACCTCCGCAGCGGGCGCCCCAACACATCCTCTCCAGTGTAAGCGTGCAGCGTGCCAAAGAGGCCTTTTCCGCACATCAGTGCAGCGCCTTCTGGTTGGTCAGCAGCCAAGATCCACCGCAAGTCTCACAGCAATGGGTGCCACCATGCTCCAAGTCCTCGGACTGCTTGCTGAAGCCAGCCGGCGAAGCCAGCCGGCGAAGCCAACCGGCGCACACTGCACTACAGCCGCCAACACTGGAGCCATCCACACCGCCGCGGTGTC
>LGRX02011904.1:50819-62191 GCA_001247695.2 Cymbomonas tetramitiformis | reverse complement strand
GCATCGCGGGCGTTGGGATGCGGCTCCGACATTTATTGCATCGCGGGCGTTGGGATTCGGCTCTGGCTGAATACTGCACCTCGCAACGGGCAGACCTGGCGTTGCGAGCGGACCATGAGAGCACGCACAGGTGATCCCCGTCCTCGGCGAAACCTGCAGTGGGCAGGCAGGGCGGGACCAACCGCTATGGCAAGTGCCTTCGAGGCTCGCTCATTGTGCTGCCTCTGCAACTCCAGTCGCTCAAACTGGGCGGCCTGTACTCCCGCCATCCCCTGATGTCAAGCACCTGCATCGCTGCAGCACTTCCCAAAATGCGTATTTGCTGCACCCCGCACATCTCCTGCTCGAAGGGCTGCTGGAACTGCTCATCTCACATCGCTTTCTCACTTGCATCCTGATGTGTGCCCTTTCACTGGGGAGTATCCGTTATGTCTGGGGAATATCCGTTTCGACTGGAGATCTGTTCTCAGGACATGCACGCAAGTCGAAACATTATTTTATAGCATGCCAGAACTCACATGATCCGTTCCTGCCCCCTCTGAATATCCTTTCTGCGGCTCCGCTAGCCGCTTCAGGCGGCCGTCCAACGCCCCCCCTCGTCGCCACTCAATTTACAAGTGCGCGTGCAGAGAACTGCCTCTGCCAGCCCCCTTCCACTTCCCTCACTATCAAACTCGGCCCACTGGCTGACCCGGGTGCAGAAGTAATTGGACGGGACGTTTCGCCAGCGCCGAGGAGAAGGACCGCCCCGAGCAACCTCATACTGAGATCGATGTTGGGGATTGGCCAAACACTCGCAGTGCTCTACTCGGTCGCCCTGCTGAAGGCACCGGCCAACGCTCCTGAGATGACGGCTGGGGAAGAGATGGATGGGAAGGAATGCCACGAATCCATACCTCATCTTTAGCGGAGTCATCCGGGTAATCAGGCTCCCACATCCCACCCTTCGCCTGCAGCCGCGGGCCCCCAAGCCCGTTCGACCCTCGCGCTTCCCACACTAAGACCCGCTGACATCGACGTACAGGGCAGCAAGGCTTTCCACACTAAGTCCCGCTGACATCGACGTACAGGGCAGCAAGGCTTCCCACGCTAAGACCCGCTGACACGACGTACAGGGCAGTAAGGCTTCCACGCTTAAGACTCCGGCTGACATCGACGTACAGGGCAGCAAGGCTTCCACGCTAAGACCCGCTGACATCGACGTACAGGGCAGCCAGAGGCTTCCCACGCTAAGACCCGCTGACATTCCGACGTACAGGGCAGCAAGGCTTCCCACGCTAAGACCCGCTGACATCGACGTACAGGGCAGCCAGGCTTTCCACACTAAGACCCGCTGACATCGACGTACAGGGCAGCCAGGCTTCCCACGCTAAGACCCGCCAGACACGACGTACAGGGGAGCCAGGCTTTCCACACTAAGTCCCGCTGACATCGACGTACAGGGCAGCAAGGCTTTCCACACTAAGTCCCGCTGACATCGACGTACAGGGCAGCAAGGCTTTCCACACTACAACCACCTTGTGGTGCCCCACAGGCCAGGGGCGCCCCAGATGCATGCGAGGAAAGTACGATTCTCCTTCCCATCCCTATTCCACATACCCCATTGATCCACATTCTCGTGAAGATGAAGAATCTCCAATTCCATGACGATTCCATGAAGCAGGGGTCCTGGGTTCAGAGTGCGAACAGCAGATGATATTGCTGCATTTGACAACGTGGCAGCCATCTTATCACGCCCTGCTGTCCTACAACACGGCGAGTCAAACAGAGCCAAGCGGTCAGCATGTCCCCGGCACCTCCTCGCTGGGTGGAGCACCAACCAATCGGGCACAACGACAGCGCACCTTGATCACACCGTACACCGACTTCTGTGTTAGCCCTTGCAGCACGACCTGATGATTATACAGCGCTAGCACTGGAAGCCCCACCACGTGGACTCCCGCCGCACACAGCCGGTCAGTCGCGGCTTTCTTGCTCTAGGGCCACACTAGGCACCAGCACAGCAGCGACCCGTCCTTCCAACCAGCCTCCCCGATTCCTCTGCACAGTCCTCCCCCTGCAGCGGCTGCAGCATCATAGCTCACTCTGATATTTGCTTTGGCTTGGGATTTCCGCACTGATCGGCGCGCTGCGGCATCGGCCGTCCATCTGCATGGCGGCTGCAATGATGTAAACCGCTAACACGGGACTCACTCTTAGCGTACTCCGCCTGCTTTGTGAGGAAGACCTCTGGCACCATTACCACCTGTGGCACCACCCCTCCCCCGCGCCATCAGGGAGCATGGGGTATGGGATATGGGATATGGGATATCAGGGATCGTGGTTGCTCTCCACCCCTGCTCACGTGCAGAGAAAACATGGAAAGCATGGAAGCAGTGTGAGGGGGTTCACGCCAGCAACACACCTTCCGAAAGCGGTTCATGGTGGGTGTGTCGAAGCGGGCTAGCAGAGAATGCCTGCCGAGGGGCTTAAAGCCTGAATCTGCAGAAAGCGCCCCGCCGCCGCCCCGCCGTCTCTACCCCTGCCCAGCTCTACCTTTTGACGATCCCGGCCAAGCTCACCGCCCCTGCATGCCCTTCGGAACAGGCGAAGGGTACCCTAGACGGGAAGGGTGCGACGAGACGGCCGCAGGCACGGATGTAGGGATCGCAGCCGGGCACTGCTGGAAGGGCGAGCGGGCGCACCCAGAGCCATCAGGTTCACCGTGTCCAACGTGCGGTCCGCCTTGCAGCTCTGGTATGTTGCCTGCCTCCCCGCCCCCCAAGGCGCCACGCCGACCGGTTGTTCTGCACCGTCCTTCCCAATTCAAACCCTACCTCCGACTTTCTAGCTCCTCCCATTGCTCTGCCCGGTGGGGCTGCCGGTGAAGTGCCCCCCCGGGAGTGCGGCCTGTGCGAGCGAGCCACACCATGTCCTTCGGACCGGCGCACTTCGCCCGCTCCTCCTCCGGCCCCAAAGTGGATCGCTAGTTTTGGAAGCACTCTCGCCAGTTATATCTCACGCCACTTGTTGGGACACATAGCCCCATCCCGGAGGTGCGTGGCACCGTTCCCACTCGTTTCCCCACCCGCGCGTCACTGAGTGGGTGGCGCGAGGGCCTTGGCTGCGGGGATGGCAGGTGCGGCAGAAGCTCCGCGGCGCCGAACACGTGTGCAAAGCCGAGCCAGCAGCGGAGGCCAACGAGCCGGAGAGCATTTGATCTGCTCAGCAGCATCCAGAGACTCACGCACCGTCAGGTAGCTGCGAGAGAGGAAGAGAGAGAGAGATATAGAGATAGAGAGATAGAGAAGCGAAGGAGCGTTCCAAGAGGACCCTGCTTGATGCTAGCTGTTGTAAACCTGGCTGCATAAGGTGCGCGCCACTTCTTTATTGGAAGGCGAAAAAGAAATGGGATCCCGAGGGTTTCCCGCATGCTTTTCATGCTTTTCTTTCTTGCGCCACGTGCCCCGCATCCACTCCGTGGGAGGGCTCCACCACCAACTCGCCGTCCTCAGTCTGATGGAAGGCCGGAGGGGCGTCTGCAAATAAATGCCATTGGACGCAGCGGTCACACCTTCAGGGTGGCCGCGGTGTTCTGCAGGGCGGAGTGGTGAACGCTCGCCAAGGCCCGCTCGTACTCCGCCTGCGGCCACAATGCGGCCCAGCCCGCCTCAGCTCGTGTGCGAGGCAGCTTCAAGGCTCCCAGCAGGCAGCTTCATTGAACGGCGCGGGAGTCAGATCTGAATGCTACCCCCTTCAGGGACCTCACAGGGGGGCTAGCGAGTATCCGCAGCTGCGAGCACACCGCATCGCGACCTCGCTCACGCTCTTGGGCCCCAAGGCGGCCCGTGCGTGAGGCGCTCTGGCCCCAGGCGCCTCCCACGAGGAGGAGTCTCAGGCGAGCCCCTGAAAGCGCCTCCGAGCGCCTGGTGTGCTGGACGTGCCCAGGGCAGCCAGGAAAGGGCTTCGGGCTCCAGCGCATGCGCCGGCGGAGCTTACTCCGGTGGGAGGAGCCCATGAGCCAGCCCGGCGAGAGCGCTGGCCGGCATGCGTGGCGCGCAGAGGTGACTTGGCCTTGGGGCCCTTCCTGCGGCCCAGAAAGCCGGGTATGGGCTCTCGAACGCCGGGAGGCGCACACACCTCCAGGAATTCCCATCTGCCAAATGTTGGGCGACTGCCGGCAAGGTTCATAGCAGGGCGAGGAGGGACACGACTGCGCCGCTAGTGGCTACTCAGGGTTTGCGATAAGTCTGGGAGGGACGAGAGGGGAACGGGAAACTGAGTGGAGAGAGGAGGGAGGGCGAGGGATCCTGGAGATGTGAATAGAAGAGCAGAGGCAGGTGTAGGGGGGGTGGGGAGGTGGGGGAACGGAGGGGGCACGGAGAAACGAAGAGGAGTGGAGGAAGATGGGGATGCGGAACGCAACGCGCGATGACCAGTTAGGGCGCCATTGGGCGAGGGCGATCGGGCACTGCACCCGGCACTGCCCCAGGACTGCGGTTTTCTTGCTATGCTCCTCGAGCAGCTTCTTTGTTACCGTGTCATAAACATCCTTCACCGCCTGTTGGCCCATGTGTCCGCAGCGCTCGCCCTGAGCGCCCGCGTCTGGCCATGCACTTCCTGCACCTACCTACAACTCCAAGGGCACGCATACCCCGCTCAAAGCAATACTGCAGCTCCAGGCCTTCTTCAATCTCTCCCCCCTTGACGCACACCCCTCATACCCAGGAGGAGCTCTCCCTTCAGCACCGAGGGCCTCGGGGAGCGACGATTAGTGCCAGCCAGGCCAACGCCACGGCATCCATCTGGCAATAGAAGACTACACCTCTGCAGCCTTCTTGACTCTTCCTTGCCATCCGCCTGGTGCACCTCGCAGGGCACCGGGGAGCCGGGGCTCCAACCACGACAGTGCAAGAGGGAAATCACACGCATATCCAACAGCCTTTTCGTGTGAAACTTTAGGCATCCTCATCTCGCTGCGGAGCGCCTGTGCGAGGCCGCCCGGCACTCGATGGAGCTGCGTTCCCTCCAGTGCCCACTCCGCGCAGACGCCCAGCGCCGGCTCCGGATCGCCCGCTGCCGGTTGGCAAGCCGGACCGTCGGTTGCGGCTGTGCTGTGATCGGGGGTGGCGCCGGCTTGCCTCGAGGGCTGCGCTGCACTCGCTGATGTAATGCCGGATGATCTTGTTGTACCCCTGCTGCTTGTTGATGAGGTGGGCCTTGAAGTCATTCAATAACTGCTCCCCCCGGCACGGCCGCGGGCATTTAGAGCAGTCCCCTAAGGAGGTGTGCGCGGTGCAGGCCGTCGGATGCGCTCCGAACCAAATGCTCCCCTCGGATGCTCGCCGCACAGAAATACCACAGGGCCGCAAGCTGGGTCGCAAGCTCTGGCTGCACCTTGTCATACACGTCCTCCTTGGTGACATACACGGAATGGTCGACCTGGGCCTCCTTGTGGGCAATCAGGAAGTCACGTGTGTCCTGTACCGTTTGGGTAGACAGCTCAGTCCTTGAGCTGCCACGCAAGAGGCCCATGCTATAGGAGCCCAGGCGCGGCGCTCAGAGCATGCCACATTGAAGAAACATGAAGATAGCTCCCCCAGCTTGCAGCATGATAGTGCGCTACGCACGGAAAACAATGTGAGGAGGCAGCCGTCCACACGGCCCGCCAAGTGGCAGGACCTGGAAGAAAGGCACGGCAGCGCGCCCAATACACGCCACGTGGCCTAGGACATGCCAACCGAGGTCAGCCCACCATGCACGCAACACCGCAACGGATGAAAGAAAAGGGCTGGGCAGGGCCCACGTACCCCCCCCCGAGAGATGCGGGAGCGCCTGAAGGCTCCACCACCAGATCAAGCATATCCAGTGTCCAACAACGTGCGCCACACAACACGCAAACGACCGCGGTCCAAGGTTTAGCCGTACATATGCAGGTGGGCTCTCCGCACGACCCTCTGCAACCTTCCGTTCCATCGCCCCGCTTCACCGAACCCACGTAGCCCAGTGAGACACGGACTTGCCAGGAGGAATCCTGGGCATCTCACACCACACGAATGCTGGACATTCCAAGGTGGCCCGCCGTCCCCCCCGGGGCGGTTAGGAATCGCACATAGCCAGTGTTGCCGGTTTGAAGAAGAATAGTCGCAGTAGTCAAGAAAAAGAAAACGCAAGACATACAGCACCGAAATGCCCAACGCGCATAGACAACATCCACATCCGCTGCGCGGCAGCCAACACAGCCCGCAGGGCTCTAGATCCAGCGGCGCACTGCGGCTGCTGAGAGCGTCATCCGAAGCGAGGCTCGGGGAAGATGGCGGGGTCACCTCATCGAGGTTCTGCAGCTGGTCCATGCCGTTCACTTGCAAATGTATTATCTTCGCCTGACGCGTGGCCACCCCTACAGCTCAGTGGTGCCCGCCGCCAATCTCAGTGGGGCGCGGAGAGGCACTTGACCAAAGTGCCCATCCTGAGCTTGGTCAACCGTCCATGAAGTAGTGCGAGGAGAAAGTGTGGTGAGTATGCGTGGGGCGGGTGGAAATGAGGGAGGTGGTGAGGGCTGGGGTGAAACAGGGAGTGCGGTGAGTATGCGTGGAGGGGGTAGGGGAACAAGGGGAGTGCGGTGGAGAGTGGGGAGTGGAAACGAGGGGAGTGCGGTGAGTATGTGTGGGGGGAGGAAACGAGGGGAGGTGTGAGTATGTGTGGGGGGAGGACACGAGGGAGCGCGGTGAGTATGCGTGGGGGGAGGGAAACGAGGGGGAGGCGGTGAGTATGTGCGGGGGAGTGGAAACGAGGGGAGTGCGGTGAGTATGTGTGGGGGGGGAGTGGAAACGAGGGGAAAGTGTGAGTAAGGGGCACGGGGGGGAGTGGAAACGAGGGGAGTGCGGGGTGAGTATGTGGGGGGGGAGTGGAAACAGGGGAGGCGGGGAGTATGTGTGTGTGGGTGAGGGAAACGAGGGAGTGCGGTGAGTATGTGTGGGGGGAGGGAAACGAGGAGTGCGGTGAGTATAAAAGTGGGGGGAGGAAACGGGAGTGCGGAGGCTGTGCGTGGGGAGTGGAAACGAGGGGAGGCGTGAGTACGTGTGTGTGGGGAGGGAACGAGGGAGTGCGTGAGTATGTGTGGGTGGAAACGAGGGGAGGCAGAGTGTGGGGGGAGTGGAAACGAGGGGAGGCGGTGAGCATGGTGGGGGAGTGGAAACGAGGGGAGTGCAGGTGTGCCCCCTCTATGCCCCCATCCACCTCCGACGCTCATTCACGCACCTGGAGAGTCTCCTCACAGTTCTTTCTGCACGTATCGAGTTCGTCCCGCAGGGTCTTTGTGCCGTTTGGATTGTCTTCCTCCGCTGCGCTCTCCAACCACGATCCAACCCCCCCCCATCATTCCATCTGCGTCCACTCCAGCAAGGGAAGGTGGTCTCCACTCTACTGTTTGGCCACCTGCCCAGCCTGGCGCGCCAATGAGCTAGGCCTTGGCCATATACGTATACTTCCAGGTTGAATATACTCAGCGACTTAGTTGAGTGTGTCAAGCGCATCGGGGAAAATCAGCGCACACCGAGTGACGCGAGAACCGACAACCGAGGCAACCCCGTCATCACATCGGTCAGTAAAGAAAGAAAAAATCAGGTGCACGTAAAATAGCAAACATTTCACGCATGACATGCTGACGCCCAGACATTGAAGAGGCCCTAAGCCAGCTGGGCACCTCATGCGCAACCTCCAATCTCTTGAGCAAAATAGTATCGTTTGAGCCAATTGGCATCTTTCAGGCAAACTGGCATCTTTCAGCCAAACTAACATCGTTTGGGCTATAGCTGAAATCTTTCCGGCAAACTGGCATCTTTTGCGTGCTCTAAAAAATGCCCACATGAACATTCAGCAATGTTTTTGTGGAGCCCCTGTGCTCTCGCCACCAGCTCCATAAACTTATCAAGGCTCACGACCTCGATTTCAAGCCAATCTTGCGAGTCGCGCCACAGTGAATTTCAGCGCATCGTCCAATGAACTGTGGCTTTAATGGTTCATTTAAATCTCCTCAAATGAAATCTGACAAGAGGCGAAAGAAATAAACTGCTGATAGATCACATCTGACAATCCTGCTTGGCGAAAACACGAAGGTCTCCAACTCTAGTGACCACCATTAGGCGCGAGCCTTGGCAGATTGGAATGCAATCCTCCCCTCGAGGGCCCCGCTCCCTTGCCCATGCTCTCGGCACTTGCTGAGACAACCGTTTCATTGGATTGAACAATCCGATGGGGATGTTGGGAAGGTCTTCGGAACACGAGCGCCTGCGGACCAGTGCCGAGCGCACCTGCAGCAGCGATGGCATCGCTGGGCTCGTCGTACATGCTCCGCTTTGGTTTGTACAGGTCTAAATTGTGCGTCCGCCACACCTCCTCCAATGCAAGCCTGTCCAGCACAGATGTCCCAATGCTCCACGTCAGCAGTGCAATGAGAACCGCTGCTTTCATTGGGCTGGCAGCTCTGCAGCGGTTCCATGAAACAATAGGAGCAGGGGCGAGACAATGCAGGGAAGAAACACAGCAGGGGGGTGGCGCAAGGATCATGCGGGGAGTCCACAGGGAGTTGAAAGGGTGGGCCACGAGAGGGCCAATGTGAGCAAATGCGAGCAGCTTGAGAGCAAGGGCAGCAGGGGGGACGGGTGGGCGCAGCAAGGGCCGCCGGGATTGCTGGGGGCAGAAGTTTCGGGCGGGGGGGCAGAAAAGTGGGGGAGCATTGGCAGAGGCGAGCAGAAGCGGCCCAGGAGGGTGCGAGGAAGGAACGAGGCCGCGCGGAGTGGAGAGGAGCGTACTTGTGGTCCTCCTTGAGCTGCTGAATCAGCCTCGCATCCGACAGCTTGAGCTGCTTATAGTTGTACAGCGACTCGCGGTACCGGTGGTCGGTAGATCTCACGCCGCGTGGTCCCAGCGATCTCTTTTCCGCGGCGGTCATGGGGCCCTTATTGGGGGTGGCGGCCGTTGACCCCCTCCTGTCCGTCGAGGCCGTTGCTCCACTCTGGTCCTTGGCCTGATTCCCTCGCATCACATCTGCTCAGCTTTGCGGCGCCAGCGGTCGGACAGCGAGGAGGCGGCCTGAGCGGGAGGTGATAGGGAATGCCGAACCTAGCCAAGAAAACAAGCCAATAGCCACCACCCGCTGTCATATCCACCGCTTGGGCAAGAGACAAGGATGCGGGTGCCGAGCGGATCGCCTGACCTTCTCGGGCGACTTGTTGGGAGAGCTCGTAGAGACTCTGGTCTTCCTCCGCACTTTGGGCGGCACTTCTTGACGCATCTCCTGCGACCTCTGATACTTCTCCTCGAGCTCATCGTAGTACTCCAGCCTGCCCCAGGAGCAGCCCCCAACGACTCATGCCGGGATTCACACAGCCGTCGCAGAGACACACCGTCCTTCCATCTCTCGGCAGGCGATGCTCCAGGCCTGGCGCCATACCGCACCTCATGAGTGATGGGGAACTTGCCACGTGCCACATACAAGGTGTGGACCTAACATTTCTTCCTGGCCATCCGGGGGAGCTTGGCCAGGCAAATGATGCAGATACTGTGAGGCATACTCCGACTCATATACCGGATACTCTGACTCTCTACCTTGCCGCAGTGGGCCCGTGTCATGCCACTAGGCGGGCAGCTTGATGCAGTCTCTGTGGGAATGCGCACCTGTACCGCGGCATCAGGATGATCAGAGTATCCGAGATGTACTCGGAGCGGCCCTGGATGAGGCCTCTCTTGCGCTCCTGCAAACCCTCCGCCACCCCATTGTGTGAGGGCCCGGCCCCCCACACCCCAAGTGGGGGCGTCCTCGTCGTTGCGGGCCTTAGCCCCCGTACGGATGCGCCATGCTCGAGATGATCAGCGCGGCAACACTTGAACTATCACCCCCCCCTGTGGATCCCACCAGGCGCCCCTTGACCAACACCTCGGACCAGCTGCCCCTGCAGGCTTCGTGCCCGAGGGGCAGGCAGCAAGACCCCGCACATGCGACTGGGGAGATTGCGCCAGTGCAGCAGTTGGGATAAAGATCGAGGCCAATACAGTGGCGGGGGCCCGCCTGCCAGAGGCGCTTTGTGGTCCAGTCCAAAGCGTCCGTGAGCACGGCCTCGCGGTGCGTGCAGTCGAAGGCTTGGCTCCACGTGTACATCTCTGACGTGGCCTCGTCGAACACCACCGGCCGCTGGAAGTGGAAGTTCTTCTGGAGGTCGTACCTCAGCCGAATCTGGTCCGCCTCCGCATCCCAGCCCTCCTTCACCTCCGCAGCGGGCGCCCCAACACATCCTCTCCAGTGTAAGCGTGCAGCGTGCCAAAGAGGCCTTTTCCGCACATCAGTGCAGCGCCTTCTGGTTGGTCAGCAGCCAAGATCCACCGCAAGTCTCACAGCAATGGGTGCCACCATGCTCCAAGTCCTCGGACTGCTTGCTGAAGCCAGCCGGCGAAGCCAGCCGGCGAAGCCAACCGGCGCACACTGCACTACAGCCGCCAACACTGGAGCCATCCACACCGCCGCGGTGTCCTGGCCTTGGAGCCGCCAACACTGGAGCCATCCACACCGCCGCGGTGTGCTGGCCTTGGAGCCGCCAACACTGGAGCCATCCACACCGCCGCGGTGTGCTGGCCTTGGAGCCGCCAACACTGGAGCCATCCACACCGCCGCGGTGTGCTGGCCTTGGAGCCGCCAACACTGGAGCCATCCACACAGCTGCGGTGTCTGGCCTTGACCGCCAACACTGGAGCCATCCACACCGCCGCGGTGTGCTGGCCTTGGAGCCGCCAACACTGGAGCCATCCACACACCGCCGCGGTGTCCTGGCCTTGGAGCCGCCAACACTGGAGCCATCCACACCGCCGCGGTGTGCTGGCCTTGGAGCCGCCAACACTGGAGCCATCCACACCGCCGCGGTGTCCTGGCCTTGGAGCCGCCAACACTGGAGCCATCCACACCGCCGCGGTGTGCTGGCCTTGGAGCCGCCAACACTGGAGCCATCCACACCGCCGCGGTGTGCTGGCCTTGGAGCCGCCAACACTGGAGCCATCCACACCGCCGCGGTGTGCTGGCCTTGGAGCCGCCAACACTGGAGCCATCCACACCGCCGCGGTGTCCTGGCCTTGGAGCCGCCAACACTGGAGCCATCCACACCGCCGCGGTGTGCTGGCCTTGGAGCCGCCAACACTGGAGCCATCCACACCGCCGCGGTGTCCTGGCCTTGGAGCCGCCAACACTGGAGCCATCCACACCGCCGCGGTGTGCTGGCCTTGGAGCCGCCAACACTGGAGCCATCCACACCGCCGCGGTGTGCTGGCCTTGGAGCCGCCAACACTGGAGCCATCCACACCGCCGCGGTGTGCTGGCCTTGGAGCCGCCAACACTGGAGCCATCC
>LGRX02011904.1:0-50799 GCA_001247695.2 Cymbomonas tetramitiformis | reverse complement strand
AGCCGCCAACACTGGAGCCATCCACACCGCCGCGGTGTGCTGGCCTTGGAGCCGCCAACACTGGAGCCATCCACACCGCCGCGGTGTCCTGGCCTTGGAGCCGCCAACACTGGAGCCATCCACACCGCCGCGGTGTGCTGGCCTTGGAGCCGCCAACACTGGAGCCATCCACACCGCCGCGGTGTGCTGGCCTTGGAGCCGCCAACACTGGAGCCATCCACACCGCCGCGGTGTGCTGGCCTTGGAGCCGCCAACACTGGAGCCATCCACACCGCCGCGGTGTCCTGGCCTTGGAGCCGCCAACACTGGAGCCATCCACACCGCCGCGGTGTGCTGGCCTTGGAGCCGCCAACACTGGAGCCATCCACACCGCCGCGGTGTCCTGGCCTTGGAGCCGCCAACACTGGAGCCATCCACACCGCCGCGGTGTGCTGGCCTTGGAGCCGCCAACACTGGAGCCATCCACACCGCCGCGGTGTCCTGGCCTTGGAGCCGCCAACACTGGAGCCATCCACACCGCCGCGGTGTGCTGGCCTTGGAGCCGCCAACACTGGAGCCATCCACACCGCCGCGGTGTGCTGGCCTTGGAGCCGCCAACACTGGAGCCATCCACACCGCCGCGGTGTGCTGGCCTTGGAGCCGCCAACACTGGAGCCATCCACACAGCTGCGGTGCCCAAACCTCCAAGGGCTATGCCTCGTCGGATGAGGCCTAAGGGAACAGGTTGGATTGCTCGCATGTACGAGGCGTCCACACGGTAAGCATTGACCTTGGGAGGGGGTTTTCACACCAACCTCGCAAGTCGGACGAAGCAGAGCGGCTTAGAAATGCGGCCAGAAGCGCGAAGGCGGTGCCCCCGCACCGCACCTGGTTGTGGAAGAGGCTGAGGGGGCCTTTGCTGGGCATGCCGTAGAAATTGCCCTGCCACGCCACCTGCTGCTCAAGCCTTAAGATGGCCTGCAGGCTCGCTTGCTCGTCCTCTGAATCGCCGGGGTTCAGAGAGGGCTCAGAGGCCAGCGCCTCCGCGGCGTCCAGGCTGCTCACCGGAGTGGCTGCCCGCTCACCCTGCTCGCAAAGCGCCCCCCAACCCGCTGCCTCAGGCGCACCGTCACATGCCAGGCCGACTGGGCTGCGCTCGAGATGAGCACGCCTCAAGGCGATGATCGCACCCACCATCCACGGGCGCCCACGTGGCATGCTCCCTTCGCGCCTTGGTGAGGCATTCCCCCATCGGCCTCGCTGCCCACCTCCACTCTGACCGACGCCACGTGGCCATGGATGTTAGGGCGCTCCGAGGGGGAATCGAGGCCCCCGCCGCCCCGGGCAACGGGTGCTCCTCATCCTCCACCATCCGCGCGCAACTCACTCATGGGAGCGGCGAGGGCACACCGCGGCTTTCGTCTCGCGCTCCATTTTGTCGTTGTACTGAAGCATAGAGACTGGCGCTGGGAACTTTGGCCATCGGCCCGGTGGCGGGTTCGCTTGCGCCCCATCACCGCGCTTGTTGCTCTGATCGGGCTGGATGCTGGCGCCGGTGCGGGCGGTGCGGCCACTGGTAGCACGCTCCCTGCCGCTGGCGCTGCGGGCGCTGGCGTTGCGGTTCGATTTGCTGCTGAAGCGCGAGGTGTCGATGTGCGCGAAGGAGCTCTTGGCACCGATGAGGAGGGAGTTTTGAGGAACCAGGCACCCCAAGTCGTCCATCTCAGACGCCTCGGCCACCGGCGTTGCCTCTGCCAGCTTCTTTTCCGACGGCTCCACCTTCAGCTCGAGTTGGGGATTCTCAAAATGAAGGATGTGGAACAGGGTGGAGGAGTAAAGGCTGTCGTCATCGAAATGCGGCTCGATGTAGAGCCCTTTGGACACCTGCGCGATCGTCTCCAGGGTTTGCCTGGCGCCCTCCCCCGCCTCCTCCCTGAGCCCCGCGCCGACTGAAGGCGCTTTGCCAGGCAGGTATTCCTCGGCAAGCTATCTGTTTTTGGGGGTACTTCCTGGTATGCCGCCTGTCTTGGGGGTGTTACCCGGCAAGCACATTTCCAAGGGGTGGGTGTTACCCGTCAAGCCATGCTACCTAGCAATGCGGGTGCCCCGTGCGCATTGCTCCCAGCAACGAGACCTGATTGGTTGAGCAGTTCCGCATGCGACCTTGACCCCCACCTTGGCTTCCCTTCTTTGCACTGAACCCCAGCCCCTTGCACCCGTTCTGGCCACTCCAATCCCGGGCTCCGGGCAAAATGCTTCACCCCACCACCCTCGTGCCCGTCTACCCTGGGGACTTCGAGCGTCAGCGCCATCGAGATCCAGCCAGGATTTTGATTGGACGCAGCCTGCTCCGACATTTTTTTTGGCGAGGGAGCACACCTGTGCTGTGCAGAGGTGGGGTTGATGGCCACGCAGTGTATGGGCATCACTTCCCTCCCCTGCGCCCGTCACGAGATCCCACCGCGACCGCGGGTGAGCGCGCCTCCAGCAGAGAGCCAAGATACCGACGGTGGAGATGGCGCCCCGAGGGAGCCGAGGGGTAGAGCAGGGGGAGTCCAGGCAAATGTGCATCCTGCCGCAGGCGGAGTGGGCGGGTTGCGGGGAGGGGGGGGAGCAGACCGGGTTGGAGCTCGCTCTCGAGTTGGCTCTCGAAGACGCGCCGGAGGATGACGCTCTCCTTGGACTCCCCGTGGGAGAAGAGGTACACGCAGTCCACATTCCACACAGACTCCTGCTACCGTGCCGCACCGCACCGCCCGCCCTCCATCCATTCGCCCTGCTTCCCTCCGCTCAAAGCGTCACGCGTCATGCGCGGGATCCTGAGAGGAGTGGTGCAGACAACGTGCCACTTTGGGAGCCGAATTGCGGGGTGAAGACTGGATCCACTGTTGCGCCAAACCGCGTTCTTATTTAATACATAACGAATTAAATATCCATCCTAAATATGGAGGGTGTAATCAAAACACATGGTTTTGGCTTAAAACTCATCGAGTCCTGACCCCTCAGCCAGATTCATGAGCCTCGGGCGCTGAGGATAACCATGAATTTCTGCGGAGCACTGACTCCGTTGGAAAGCGCCTCCGGCCAGCCACCTCTCCTCCGCCCCTCTCCGGCAGGGCTTACCTGTGAGGCAAACCCCCTGAATGCCGAACGCGATACTGTAAACGCCAGCACACGCACTCCCCAAGTTTTGAGCTCACACCTACAAGGCGGGGTCCTCCAGGGCCAGGGGCGAGGCTCACCACCATCTCCTGGCACGCGTGGATGCCGACGGTGAGAGAGGAAGTCACAGGCTTAGGCTGATAGCTGCAGATCAGGTTGATAGCTTTGACGCAGCTCTCTGAGTTCGTGACAAACATGTGGCGGTCGCCCGACGGTGTGGAGTCTGTGATGAAGACTATGTGGAAGGTATGGGTGAACTCGTGGACCTCTCCACCAGGCTTCAGCAGCTCCCGGAAGGTGTCCCTCAGCAGCTCAAGCCTTCTGCTCGACCGCCGCGTCCCGAGATCCCCCGCACCCCACGCTGCCTGTCATTAATGTACGGGATCAATCGAATGTTGGACGCCACGAGCGGTAAGTGAAACCGGGACTCGTGATGGGGGGCGCAGCATCGAGGCCCCGGACAGCTGGAGAGGATATTTAGGGTTCACAAACGCTCCTCACAGAAGCGACCACTGCGGCTGCAACAGGTCTCCACCAATGAGCACACCGGGGGAAGCCCCGACCTTCACCGCGATCATCAGGATCCCTTCCGCAGAGGTCAACGGGTGCGCACCCGTCGGTCATCATGTGCATGCCGATGTCGATCATGAACATCGGTGATTGGCCAGGCATGTAGCCAATGGGCGCAGGCGGGAATGGCAGCGGCATGAACTTCGGGGGCAGCGGCTTCACGGGATTGTGCTCCTCTGAGAAAAGCTTCTTCGCTGCAGGCGCTAACCCACGCTCTCACTTCGCCATCGACGGATTCCGGGAGGGTGCTCGCAGGGCCCTCTCGATCTTGCGGACATTCAGGGAGGTCGATCTGTGGGTAGACACGCAGGGCCCTCTCGACCTTGCGGACTCGCAGGGAGGTCAATCTGTGGGTAGACACGCACGGCCCTCTCGATCTCGCGGACTCGCAGAGCCCAAACCCGGGTAGACACAAGACGGCCCTCTCGACCTTGGGTGGACTCGCAGGGAGGTCTGGACCTGTGGGTAGACACGACGCCCTCTCGACCTTGCGGACGCCGCCAAAAACAGGAGGTCAATCTGTGGGTAGACACGCACGGCCCGCTGATCTTGCGGACTCGCAGGGAGGTCAATTCTGTGGGTAGACATCAGGGCCCTCTCGACCTTGCGGACTCAAGTAGGGACGTCAATCTGTGGGTAGACACAAAGAGGCCCGGCTTTCGATCTTGCATGACCAGGAGGTCAATCTGTGGGTAGACACGCAGGGAGGTCAATCTGTGGTAGACACGCACTGCTCCCTTCGACCTTGCGGACTCGCTGGGAGGTCAATCTGTGGGTAGACACGCAGGGCTCCTCTCGACCTTGGGCGGACGCGCAGGGAGGTCAATCTGTAGGTAGACACGCAGGCCCGCTCGATCTTGCGGACTCTCAGGAGGTCAATCTGTGGGTAGACACGCACGTCCTCTCGATCTTGCGGACTCTCGGGGAGGTCAATCTGTGGGTAGACACGCAGGGTTGTTACCGTTGGGATTCTCGGGGGGCTCGATGAAGGGATATTCCGTGGAGTACTCCAGAGGGCGCGGCACGAAAAGATCCAGCTCCTCCACAAGCGTTACTGCATCGTCGCTATAAAGCCACCTCGGCGCTGGCGGAGGTGGGGGCTCCTGTAAACCCACCCGCTTCCCCCGGCTGACCTGAGGAACCCCTTGTGCCGTCGAACTTCACACATCTCCTCATCACAGTCCTAAAGGCAACTCGAGCCAGCGGGGCACTGCGCCATTATCCTGGAACATACCACTCACCTAAGACCCACGAGACCCCCATGAGCAGGAGGTCTGCCGAGATTACGCAACGTGGAGCAGACGGGAGCCCCGATTGCAGGACGCTGGTAGCGGGTGCACGCACCTCCGTAAAAGTGAAGACAGTGGCGTCGAACAGGGTACGCACTCTTCCATCCCCCTGCACATCCACAGTGCTCCCAGCACCACGATCTGGGTGGCACAGATATTGCCAGATCTGGGTGGCGCAGATATTGCCAGGTCTGGGTGGCGCAGATATTGCCAGGTCTGGGTGGCGCAGATATTGCCAGCTGGCGACAGGTCTTACCTCAGCCAGCAGCGGCCTGTGCCAGCTGGCAAAGATGCTCTCTCGCACGGCGGTTTCTCCACCAGAAGGACTCCCTCAGAGCTGGGCGGAAGTGGCGGGTCAGAGACGGAGAGAGAAACAGGCATGCGAGTTTCAAGAACAGCGAGGGGAGCGGTGCCCACACCACTTCTATCCCGTTGGTTCCCTCCACGCGGTTACGCAGGAGCCGCCCGCAGTTCCTGGGCATTTCCCCCCTCCTTCCCTCGATTCCATCAGAAGCTCCGCCAGAAAATGGTCCTATGTAACCCAGTAACGCGCAACCGACATGAAAGCACAGCTCGCAGGCTCCCAAACACAGACACAGGTGCTAATATATATATCAGCATATATGCATCAGCGTATATAACAGTCTGCAGTGTGCCGCTCACAATCCCCATTGCCGGGTTCCTCGTGATTGTCCGTGGAAGCAGCCTTAGCAGCCGCCCGAGGCCTGCTATCGAGCAAGGGGGGGCGCCCATGCCAGGAAATGCGCGTTGAGGGGAAACCAGACAAGTGTGCAAAACTGGAGCGGCACATGGGGAGGCGGAACACATGGGGCTCTTGCAGAAGTAAAGCGGCTCGCTCGACCGCGCCGCACGTCGCATCAGGGAGCGGCCGTGTTTCTTACTCCGCAAGTTGCTCAATGTCTGCATGCAGCTGCCGGTAGGTTCCCTGTTATTGTGAACCAAAGCCACACCCATGCTTCAGCAGGACCACAAAAATACCACCTCCACCACCGCCGGTCCCCTGCATGCGCACCTAGGCAGGACCACCTCCTCCGCCCTGTCTGCCCCGCACGCGCAGCATCTCCCGAGGCTTTGCACAGCTAGTGAGGGCCCAACAAGTCGCAGCAACTTCGCATTCCGAGCACGGTCAGCTGTTGAAAGGAATGGCATCCCCTGGGTTACTCCTCAACTACGGTTTGCCACTCGTCGGCGGCCTCGACCTAAAAGTGAGTGGCGCAGGGGAAGGAGATCTGCACAGGGCCAGCACCTGGAAGTCACCATGCATCTGCACACCGTCCGGGAAGATGAAGTGCCCATCTGGGCAAAAGGCCTTGCAGTCTGTGCGCAGCACACCCTCCGGCAGGCCCCATCGCAACGCCCGGTTCAGGGCGCTTACTTCAGAGACCACTCATGGCGGCCTTGCTGGGCAGGTGGTGGAGCTCGCCCTTTGTCTTGAAACCATCAGGCACGATGGGAAAGCAGCAAACTCGTTGTCGGTTGACGATGCCTATTGCATCAAGGAACCTCGGCTCCAGCAGGCCATGGGCCATACGGTTGGGCAAAAGGCATCGTCATGCTCTCTGTGGCGTGAGAGCTGCAGACTCACATTTGGCATGCACGACGTGCCCGACGCCGCTCTCCGGCCCATGGGAATGCATCCACTTGAACCATCGCTTTCGGATAGCCACGCACAGACGTGCTGGCTTCGGCAGAATGTCTTCTTGCAATTCCGGCAGCCCCACGCCCTCCACCAGCCGGCAGCGCAAGGCGTCTACCTGCGGGAGCCAGGCATCCCATTTCCATGAGGTGAGGTAGGGAAGAGGAAGAGTGAAGATGCCATTGGATTGGCGGGGTTGTGGCAAACGTGAGGATGGGTGGAGGCACCAAGGGAGGAAGGGGGCAGGAGCGGAGGGGGCGCCAGGGGAGGGAGGAGAAGGGGAGTAGGGAGACTCTCAAGGGCTGTTTCAGTCGTCACGGGTTTTTGGTTCCAGACAGATGAAAAACTCCAAGAAGGAAGGTCCGGCATCAGCCCTACGAGCACAATGAATTAGGGGTCTCTCACGTGAGAGTTGTCCACGGTTCGGATGGGGAACAAGGTGGCCTCATCTCATGGGGAACAAGGTGGCCTCATCTCATGGGGAATCTCATTGTGAGTGCCCCGAATGGAATGCATGATTGGAATAAGAAGGACGCAGCTTGGTGCAATGGCCCTAAAAGCAATGTACATGGGACTAAATGGGCGTTGCAATCACCCGCCCAAAATCTTACTATGAAGGCCGCGCACAGCCTTACTATGAGGACTGCACAACGCTTCACTATGAGGACCACGTGTCTCCTTGTCATGACCGCCACGCATATCAAGCTGCTGTGACAATTATAGGTCTGACACAAGTGACCGGTGATTGACGTGCACACTGCCGGGGGGTGCGCTTGCTAGGGCGTACGCTGACAGGAGCATCGTTGACTTTGAAGTTCAACAAATTCACTGGCTGTGTCGAGGTCCAGCTGAGGCAAAACTGGCAGTATCCGTGTCCCTGTTGCCAGCAGCCGGCCCCCGCCCCCATCGAAACGGTAGATATCTAAGAGCGTCCTCGATTTGAGAATGATTTTCGCTGGCAAAACTTGAAACGACAAGAAAGCAGCTGCTGACTCTTGGCCGGCGTCGCGCCGCGGCCTCACGAAAGAGCCGAAGCAGAGACCCTTTCCGCTTCAGCATCTAGGCTGGCCAAGCGGATTGCATCCCTACCACCTTGTCCAACGCGGTGGGGGGGACACTTGTTGCATGTGAGCGGAGCGGCAACCGAGGTGCGCTGGATTGAGATGCTCCAACCCTACTGCGTCAGCTGAGCACACCCAGCAGCAAGCCTAGGGTTCCCGAATCTGCTCCACGCGATAGCGGATGCAGATTGCCATCTGCAGAAACCACTGACAGCAGCGGACACGCACTATGCCAGCGTATTGCGAGTTCAAATGCAACTTCCTTGTCGCGCTCTCGGCGTTCAGCCGCGGTATGCCACGTGAGCAACATGCGATAGGGTACGGTGCACTGGACGCCATACCCGGCGGACTTCCTGATGCTGTCTTCTGAGTTGTAGATGGCCCTGGCCTCGCGGGCCGTACGCGTGTGACTTGCTGTGCCGCGCTTGGCGCTCGGTGTCGTTCCCGGCGCCTTGAAGGAATCCGCAATATATTTCTTCCGGTGGAGCTTCTTGTAGGCCACTCATATCTAAAGTCTTTTCCCCGCTACACTCCTATCTCGAGAGCGCGTTGCCAGCGAAGCGGCCGACGCACCTTCGCTGGCTCAGTCGGACTTACGTGGCTCCGGAGACCAGGGCACATGCCCGTTTAAACACGGGGAGGAAAGGCGCATAATCCCGGAAGTAGAGCGATACGCATTCGTGATCGAAATGCGTAAGAATAATTGAACGCCTCGCCAGAGGCCCTTCGCTCTGAGTAATACGTGGTCCCCAGCGCTTGAGCGGGATCAAGTATTTCGGCCGCGCATTTCCCGGGGCATGGCCATATTTATTCTCATAGGCGAAGGGAAAGCGCCGATGCGGAAATATGCAGATTTAAATTGAGAATTCGGCAGCGATACTCCAGGAAGTCGTCGCCTAACACGCATCCGTGAGCTGTGCTGTGCGCGGGTGTCTCGAATGAAGCACCTCGGCAGGCGCTCCCTGTAAGCCGAGACGAGATGGACGAGACATATGCGTTGTATTTTTCAGCCTGTTGATAAAAAAACGAATATCAACCGGCTACGAATGGCATCATATTTTCGAGACATTGACGATATCTAATGATTCTGGAGTTTTGTCCGATCTCTCGTCGACTTTCATGTACGTACCGTAAGATGGAGACTTGACTTTCTTATTAGCTTGCGTTGGCCCAAGCTGGAAGCTTGGCCGTGGCCTTCGGTTCGCTTTACTCTCGTCCCCAGAGTTTAGACGAGCCGCGCTTCGCGCTTCGCGCTTCGCGCGGCTACCCGCGATTCGATTCGAGGGCTGCGTTACATGATGATTGTGAAGCTCGTCTAAACACTACCTAGGTAGGCTCGTCTACGGATGCCCATCAACTCAATCTGCGTTACAAACCCTAAGTAATAATCGCGCTATTTCGGTCCGTAGACTCGGGTTCCAGAGTACAGTAGGTTCGCTTGCTTTGAGCTTTCAGCTTTCCGCTTTCGCTTTTGTTGGTTGGGACAGGCGAGGGTCACACGACAGGACAGGGGGGCAAGACCCCCCATAGCTATTCTATGGAAAATTTTCCTGGCACCCATGGTATTTTGGGGCTATGTTATGAGAATCTGTGGACCCCCATGTATGCATTCCGACGGTCGTGGGAATATTCGGGGAATATGCCGATTTTTTATCAAGAGCGTATTTTTCTTGATTAATATGCTCAATGTTGCGCGGCCTTCACAGTGGAGAGAGAAAGTTCCGCTGTTCGCACTGTTTCATGGGGATGCCAACTTACCCCCCCTAGGGGGGGAACAATGGTGCACCCTTGTGTCACCCCTCAGGGGGGGAACAATGGTGCACCCTTGTGTCACCCCTCGCCTGGATGGCACTTGCAGTGCGGTTGGCTGTGACATTGTGTCACAGGCTCCCGAACCCTAAAGCCATTTGTTATAACCGACTTTAGACTTATTAACTCCCATGTTGTTAACACTTAAAGGGCGAATTCAGATTTTGCAGTATAGGATCAGTATGAGCGCGGAAAGTGCCATAACTTCTACGTTAGTCACCTACTTGAGATGTATGAAGTATTCGTGGTATCCATATTTGTGAGGTCCCCCAACCCCGTAAAGGCCACCAAACTCAATATATTGAGCAAAAAACTTATCGGAAAGGGCAGGGGTGTGAGTGCCCCATACTAAAGGGTATAGGGAGGAATGCGTGCATGCACTCCAACCTAGCGGCATACATGTATGCTCGCGTGCTCTAGGTGTAAGCCGTGATGTGAAGTAGATAGTTGCGTGTGTGCTTTGTTAGGCACGCGAAATAGGGGCACGAATGGATAAGTAGAATGCGAGATATGCCCCAAAACGTATGCGACACCAACCTGAAAACAGTAACAGTATGAGCAGTATATCAATTCGCCCTTTAAGTGTTAACCGTCCCAGAAAAGAGGCATTTAATTGAGCGTAATTTGGTGTAAACCACCCCCAAATCAAGCCAATCCGACCCCCTATGGCCGCTCGAGTCAAATGGCGACATTCACCGTCGATTAGTACGCATATTCGCACGTTTGAATATGATCATCAACCAGGTGAAATAGCGGATGCAAAATATTGTATTAGGGTAGGTGAAATTAAACGCAGCAGCATGGGAGTTAACCAGCCTGACACACTTGCCTTACCACTATCACCGTGACAGTATATATATATATATCAATATATCTCATGTTCTATCAGGTTACAACCCACGCACCTTCAGTGTTGGATTGTTTTTTCCCTGGTTTGTCACAACAACAAACACGCTTAGAAGGGGTCCCTCGAGCACCCCTGAAAGGCCTGTCACACCCCCCATATTTAGTCACGCTACCGCAGCCCATGTCAGACCCCACCGCATTTGCCCCCATCGCGCCCGTCTCAGCCGTCAGCAAACGCCCCAACCATGACCCCCTTTTTCAGTAAATGTCGTTCCCCCCTCAGTCACGGTCCTACCCCAGTTCATTGTCCGCTCGAGCGCCCGGAGCATATCACGTTCACCCTCCAGCTCAGATCTCCCTCCCAGTATAAATCATGCACGACGCCTCGCCAAGCGCTACATCGACGTCGCCGCGACCAGCCCGTGCCGATCCGCGAGCACCGCAGAGCGTCAAGCACGACATCACGCGAAGTGACATCACGACATGACCACACATGACGTCTCGGCGACGCATGACAGGGCAAACGCAAGCGCGCGTTGACACCAAACGCCGCTGTCACTGGGAACCAATGGTCACAGGGCATCCGAAACGACAATGGCATTCACGGACTTCCACTATGCTCGCTTGAGTATTTAGCTAGCTCCTGCTTTCAAAAAGTTAGATCCGAACCTTTCAAAACCATTCTGCGGGATAGTGATATTTGCCTCTTGTGGCCTAGTATTAAATGTGATATATTCATACATATGCTTCGAATCCACATGAGAGCTTTGTCACTAGCAGTTTGTAAGAGTCTGGTTCGGATCCCCAGAGTGCCGGCACGCCACTCTGATGTATACAGTAATCGCCCATATTTAAGAAAACAGGGATTTTGGGCCAGCCAGCCGTACTCATCGAGTTGGGCACCCCCGCCAGCGTCAGCGTCATAAGAGAACTCGAAGAATAGTAAGCCATTTTCTTTCAATTAGCCAGCCTATTTTCTTAAATTTTCATTGATAAACGCTTAAAACGGCCATAATTTCAGGAAAAATCGCCTGCGGCGCCAGCACAAAGGTTGCTTATTTCGAGAATTTTCTTAGCCGAAAAAGCCAGCCAGCCGTACTCATCGAGTTGGGTACCCCCCCCCCAAACGCTGGCTGCTTTCTTAACGTCGGGTTTTCTTAAAAGTGAGTGATTACTGTATGCGAAGTCGTGCCGGGGTGCTTGTTTTGTCTGTGAATTGCCCCCTGTGTTGCTCGTTTGCCTTTCTGCTTTTCATGCTTCCATCTGAGCCTGAATCTACAGTCTGCGAGTACAAGTTAGACCCGCGCCCGTTTTGCGAATCCACGAGCCGGCGCGGCAGAAGCGCGTTGCCGCCTGGCATGTTTTACGTGGCACAGCAACGGACACGCATGTCGCCGTTCCGCAGCGCTGGAGATCCGCAGCTGTCCGAAAACGTTCGCGAATTCAGAACACGCACATGAATTCTCACAGAGGGGCATTTTCCCCGTTGAGCGCGTAGCGGCGAGATAGCCCGAAGTTGCGTTTATCATAAATTCACACCCGCGACGGAGAACCGTTACAGACGCTCTCAGCAGTATTCACGTGTGTGCACGATGTGCCATATTTTGCCCCATTTGCTATGCGAATTCGAACCCCGCAGGGCTTGCTCGCTGAATATGCTCAAATCGGCGTAGGTGACCGGCGTTTGGGAATGCACAACCGTAGCCGCGCCAACTCTAGCCGTGACACCTGACTTTTGCCGTTTGACGAGGTTGTAGCCGAACCCATGATTTTCCTACAGTTTGTATGATGTTTACCTTCGTGACGATTCAACCTGCGCAGGCCGTGGCAACGTTGAATCCCCCGAACGGACCTGTGTGACATGTTGTGGGAATTTACGGCTGACGGCGCGCCAGCTTGAGTCCAGACACCTGTCTGCAACCTTTTGACAACATTGCAGCCGAACACATGTTTTCCCCTCAGTTTTCTATTGTGTTTGTCTTTGTGAATTCGACCCACGCGGGCGTTGGCAGCGGTGAATTCCCCGACGGGCCTGTATGACAGGTTGCGGGAATTCATGGTTGGCGACGCGCCAGCTTGGGTTTGGACACCTTACCCTTGCCTTTATTGTGCCATGCGTGTGCTCGAAGCACGCCTTTGCCCGCATTTTCTTTCATAAGTTTCGACGTGAACTCGTGCTTGGCTGCTCAAAGGGCGCCAACTACAGTAAACACTCAGTATTAAGGAATTCACCGTTAAGGAATCAGCCGGCGTTTGGGGGGGGGTCACGATTTTAGTGATTTGGCTGGCTGGACCCAAAAAAATAAGGAAGAGGTCCGAAATAAGGAAGGCTCGCTGGCTGGCATGCTTTCGGCAATCTTAAAATAAGAAATTGACGCTGGCATAGCTTGACGCGGTACACATGGCATTAGGCTAAGCGAGGCGCATCATTTTGCTGTAATCATTGGTGTTACGGGGGGTATACACCATCGTATAAGCTATGTAATGTATATGATGCCTACTCGTTGGGTCCATTTTACCACGTTCGAAAATCAGCACACAGTTTTCTCGAAAATTTCAGTTTGTGAGGCTGAGGAAGATAACGAATGGTGCTGGCTGGCTCATGAATCGGGTTCCTTCTAATGAACGAATTCGTTAGCACGCTGGCGCTGGCGAGGGGGGGTCACGATTTTAGTGATTTGGCTGGCTGGCGCCAGATCTCTGTTTCATTAAATATGAGTGTTTACTGTATGTCGAACGAAAAAGCAATTTGTTTATCATATAAAGTAATAAAAGTCTCGAAAGAATGTACATGTACAAAAATGTAAAGATCAAGAAAATGTGCATGTGTAAGAATACCATCCTGATGTGGCATTTTATCAATAACAATGGAAATACCTGAAGAAGATGGATATACTAAATAAAATAAATCTACAAATTCAGGATTATTCACAACTCAAAAATCATCCATATATCTGTAAATATTATGTTGAAATGAGGAGGTCTGATTATTCTCTACAAATTCTTTTTCTAAATGATGTAAAGCAAGATTTGCAAGATGAGGTGATGATGGTCCTCCCATAGGTATGCCACATGTCTGTCTAAATTAAGAATCACCGACTGAAAAGTAAGCATCATTCAAGATATGTGACAGTAATTCATCAATCATATCTAAAGAATAAAACGATAGAGGGTGAAGACCATTTTGTAATGACCAAGAAGCAATATCATCCTGAGAACTATGTCCATTTATTGATACAAAAACTCGATCCGTTCTTGAAATATGGTACATAGCAAAACGAACCTCTTCATGCACAACGTGAAATACTAAGTCTCGATCAAGATTGTGGTACATAGAATCAACATCGCTACTGAAAATATGTACAATGTCTTTCGGGCGGGAAAGAACAAATTCTAAGGAATTCTCAACAAGCCAGAATTTCCTGATCCCAGTATGTTTAAATTCAAATGAATGGAATTTATTCAAAGTATCTAAAACAAGTCGAAGAATTGCGGACAATACGCGTTGAGAACAAGTAGTAATACAATCAAGCGCAGCGACAATAGGGCGTGCTTTAATGGGATCTTTATGCATCTTAGGAACAACGTAAAAATATGGAAGTCGTTGTTGAACATTCAAATTGTGTTGTGGATGAATCAAAGTTTTAATGCGCAAAGTCAACGAACTAAGCAACCACTTAATATCTTCGTGTACGCGAATATAATGAGATTCGTCTAAAACAAATTTGAAAACGTGATGAAGAATCCATCTATTGCAGACAATCGCAATGTTACTTGTCGCTTTGTCAATGCGAACAAACGAAAAATGTTGATGTAATGGGTCATACTTGGTCACTATGTGACATTGATTTCATATGACTTCAAACATTTCTAATGTGTTTTGATGACTGATGACTTGGTCACATGTCATTTACCATGGATGGGTTATATATTACTTGGTCACTAGATGACTTGATGACTGATGACTTCAGAACTAATTACTTTAAGACTGAATCTTATCCGAAATTCGTCAGCAATGATTATCGACTGAATGATACTTTAACTTAGAAGGGCGTGGTGAACGTTATTATTTTCAAAACCGTTCCGTTTCCCCATAATTGATGACAGTGAGTCTCATAGTTTATGACATTTTTTTGCCCTCCTTTATTTATTTTATTGGTCCGTTTCCTGTCGGCATCTTCATACTAGAAGGTATATCTGGACCGTGAGGGCAAAACTCCTTTTAATATTGGGCACATTTTGTGGCACTCAGTACGCAAATTCCTCGGAGTTTTGTAAGCGTACATTCAGGATCCCAAGTTCTGAACATGTATACATTTACTTACGTTGGCATGTAGCTTGGACAACTCTGTAGCATGATGTCGCAATTTTCTTTTTTGGTATATATTTTGCAGTATTTCTTTTACATTTTCTAGTTTTCATTATCATATGTTTTTTTATCTCTTTTGTCTCTTTCCTTTTCTTTTCACTTAATATATATATTCCCCTTTTCTCAATTTTTTCTTTTGTTCTTTCTTTCTTTCTTTCTTTACGGCATGATGCAACATCTTTTGTCCGCTACCGTTGTTCAGCTAACTTTGATGGGTATAATTTGTGAGTGTGATTTGAGGATACTTTGAAGTGTGCCCATATGTCATGCTTTTGAGACTGGCTTTTGGTCACATTTGTGGAAACGAAGCGTACCACCAGTGTCCCAAGTGCTGGTCAGTGTGCATGCTTTAATATATGATATAATATCGGATTAAGCTTATCAACTACTACTTGTTCTACGTCAAGATTCGAGCGCATGCCATAATAAGGTTTGAGGTGTGCCCACTTTTCACTTATCTTGAGATTGTCAGAGACATAATCAATCCTGCATCTGATCGGAATATTTTATAGTTTTCTTCCTTTCGCGGTGGTTGATACCGTCCTGAAGTCTTCCAGGGCCTACTGTTTTAGCGGGTGCCTCTGTATTACACATTGTGATCTCTTACACACGGTGTGGCAGAGAGTATACATATATACATATATATATAATACATATATGCATATATATAGAGCACATACATTGATATAATACATCCGAATTGGAATCACTTTGCGGGCATGTGTGCCCGTGTGGAAACGTCCGACAAGTATTCATGGGATGTCGTTGGCGACAGGGCATTCGGAGGGTTGTATTGCCCATCACTATATGCTCACCATGGCAGGGATGCTATTGGTTTCACTATTTTTGACATGGCAGTGCATAAGATTTTGGGTCCGAAGCCTGGTTCACCAGATTCTGCCATGAGTAGTGTATGGGTGCTCGGTAGAACGAATACGTTCCTGCACTACACGTTATGCAATATGTCTTGGAAGACCCCTGCAAATAATGCGGCCAATAAGAAAAATATGAAAAGAGAGAGTCAACACCTTCGGCTATTGCGCCTTAGGCGGTGGAAGCGTAATAAACGTTTTCAGAGATTTAGGAAGAGACTGAATACTTCTAGTACGATTACCTAATAAAGTTCCATCAATAACGAATGGTGTCACTGTAGCATACGGTGGCAGTCCTGATACGTGATGGCACACGACGATTGAGATGATACATGCATGATATGATTGTAACCCTTGGTCATGAACTGTATGACACGCTACTCTAGGATGGGTACGTGATGGTGTATTGCAACAACGTGTTGCGAAGATACCGGGTTGATTATCTACATGCATTGCATCCGGAAGATCCGAAATCCTGTAATGAAGTCGGTAATTATATATAAGACAAGACAGGAGGCTTAACAACGGCACGTCGTACGAAACGTTTGCAATATTCGATACGACGTGTACAGCCATGGCGTATGAGCTATATATTCTTCCATCAATGCATACAACCCAGTATCATCCGCGTGTGTAAACGAGCAAGCTGCATCCAAAGCTCAGCTCAGGACGACACGGATATAATACACCAACCATACACGAAGTCACGAAGTGTTTGTTAGTGGTCAGTGCGACTATTGCTAGCATATTGCAAGTATAGTATATACATACGCACGTGCGGCGAACGATCCGTTCCTAACGACCACGCACAAGTTCGGCTTCGAGACGATATAATCCAAGGGTACGCGTTATCGACACAGTTGCCTACATGCATGGTTCATAACGCAGCATGCATTACTATACGTGTAGAGATAATCACGTGGTGCATGCTAATATGGTCTGTGTATGCAGCGACCTTCGCTCATACCTGCAGTATGTGTGTTTCACGCTGTGAATCGCTTCGTGTGTAGCCTTGTTTGCCCCGTCACGCCGGGACACGCGTCGTGATTATCACGGTCTGATTTGACAATCGGATGCCTCTGTTGCTTGGCACATATCGCACAATGCGTGGTGGTAAGCCAGAGTGAATACTATATATATAATACATATATGTTACGGTACAAGCGCGCCACACACATATGCGTGTTTGTACCAGTACAAGCGCGCCAGGCGCGCTTGTGCTGGTTCAATTGTGCCGAGTACAAGCGCGCTGGCGCGCTTATACTGAAATAAGCACGCATATGCGTGCGGCACGCTTGTACCGTAACATATATACATATATATAGAGCACATACAGTCATTCATAGAGCACATACCGTCATAGCGTACATCTGAGTTTGAATAGAATTACTCGTACGAAATGTAGTTTCGCAAAGGGGGACAGGAGTGTGCTCTAAATGGACAATGCCTATGGCAGAAATCTAAACGCTCCTGGTCCGGGCCTCGCATATTGATAATTGGCACGTAAACACATCAGGGGTGTAATTGCGCAGCGGATTGTGACAAAAAAAGACTACATATTAGAAAAGTATACGAGTGTATATATGTACATTGCACATGTAATGATATTTCAAATAAAAGTGACAATGCATCGTTCGCATATATATACTTAAACATATACTTGCTGAGGTATTCAATGTCTTGTTTGAACACTAATCGTACCCTCAAACCTCACGTACAACTGTTTAAATCTACTTTCAATTATCGAATAGACATCGTGACAGGCAATTCATAACCGGCTTTCGACCCTTGCCTAAGGAACCACCCTTATTGCAAAGCTGTTTTTGCGAGAGAAACCCCAGGGGGCAGCAAATACAAGCGCATCACTGCATAGAGTGAATCGTCAGTGAACTTACGTCACGATGTCTTGCAGGCCGCTATGAGCACAGAATATTATAGCTCTAGTAGAGAAAGCGTATTGTGTTCCATATAAGGAGGTCGTGAGGAAGGAGGGGCGGCGCTGCTTTGATGATGACCTCCAGGGAGGCTTCTTACGTAATGAATACAGATGAATACTTTAGACAGAGTGTGTGCTGCTGATTGAGAATTTCAAAATTTCAAAAATTGACCAAACGCTCGCATGCGCGGGAGATAGTACACGTGTCCCCAGGGGGATGTACGAGAGTAAAGCTGTATCGATAAAATTATAACCGTTGATCTTGTCAACACCATCGTGTTTGAGAACCCAGATTCAATAAATGTCGACACGCGTGCGGGAGATATCATGAGTGTCCCCAAAGGGATGATCGTATGAGAACAGATGGGATGTATGAAACATTCAGTGCCCATGATCTTGGTATCACATCCATATCGAAAGTACCCAATCGAAAATACTCAGCGCGCATCGGTCTCTCTTTAAATCGTGTATCGTGCAAGAATAATTATGAACGAATGCCGTAAAAAGGAAATTTTAACAAAGGGATCGACAAACATCTCTGAAAAAGCCATATTGTAACACATAATGTAGCCCATGGAAATACCATATTTTTCGAACGAATGAAATATTGTTGATGCATCAACAATTGCCAAAGCAAATACAAATACATACATACATACATGCATGCATGCATACATACATACATGCATGCATGCATACATACATACATACATACATACATACATACATCGACATACATACATCGACATACATACATACATACATCGACATACATACATACATACATACATACATACATACATACATACATACATACATACATACATACATACATACATCGACATACATACATACATACATACATACATACATACATACATACATACATACATACATACATACATACATACATATATACCATGCGTATCGTGCCCCAACCTGCACTGCGAACATCCAGCAACTTCGCATGTGTGCATCTCGTGACCATACCGTGGAGCTACACGTCGCATACATATATGTCCTGCGCATCGTGCATTCAGATCCACCATGCGTCTCTCTCCCTCAGCACTCAGTGCCCAAACGCCCAATCCTCTGATCATCAACATCCTTCCGGTTCATCACATTCTCAATTCAATCCATTTCTACGCATCCCGGCAACGCCTATTGCAGTACCGGCCAATCAGTATCCATCGCGTACCCCTTCATATACATATTTGGGTATATGCGTGTTGTCTCCGCCAGGGTCAATATAGTTTATCAACTCTGATTTACGATTGTTACACGTGGTCTTCGTTCTCAAGGGCAATGGATACCCTGCGTGATTTTATCAACCAGGATGTTACGAGCTAAAACGAACATCTGCTAATTCAGACTTGCATGCATTCGATGGTGTGTGAATTAGCACATTGCTGATGACTCCCCGCTGCGATGAATGAATGCCGAGCCCACCATCTCAGCAACAGAATTTGACTACACTATTATTGACCGTATGGGCCGTATATATCGGAGTACTGTTCCGGATCGTTGTATTGCGTAAACCCCAACTAAATGCACAGGTACTTTATTGGCGATTGCGCGGAGTGACCATCGTAGTAATGTAGGTAGTGTAGTGTGCACGACTTGTTTTTATTATATGCAATGCTGAGTGATTGAAAACCAGATGCTTCGTCGACGTGAGTTTAATCGTCGTAGTATATATTTACCCAGAACTGTCGTCGTATTCAGACTCGCTCCCATCATCATCATCGTATATTAAAGCATATTCGGCTATAATGCGTATTCGTCGGCGAATATGCCATCGGCGACGCGGAGTGATCTGATTTGTGCGCATGCTTGTTCCTCGTAAACGGCCCATTCGGCGTCCTCGTTGTACTCATACGGCCACTCGATATTCAGCTGTAATGCGATATCCTTTCCCATGCCGTTTTTAATGCAAACGGAAGAGACAGTATATCCACACTCTTGTATAGCCTTGACCAGCAACCCTTCTTCCTTTTCAATTGCTTCGAATACATATAACTCGGATGTATTGTCACGATAAAAACCTCGTTGTACTTTTTTTTGCTGCTGCGCTTGAATGCAAGTTTCTAAGGCGGTCGACTTCAGCACACAACGGTCGCCATTCGCGAATTCAAAATCCTCCTGCAAAATAAATCTAGTATGTTCGACCACCGAAAATTTCTCGTCGTCGCTGTTTAATTTATATAAGATTATAGTCGTCCAAGCACGCCCATCTGCGGCAGCATCCTTGATGATGTTATTGATGTTCTGGAAGGCACGTACGCACAAACTAACCCTATCGACACTGCGTTGTCTAACTGCACATTTTGCCGTCTCCTCTGCATCCTTTCTGAACAGGATTGTATCTTCACAAATCGGTATCGATGCCATATTTTCGACCGTTCTGCTGCAACAATAGCCTGATATATTGTTGCGAACGTAATATTTATTATGCAAATTCGTTCATCGATAATGCCAGTTCAGCAGTATATTCCACAAAGTCTTATGCGTAGAGTTATTAGCAGGGTAGATATCTTCCGCGGAGGTGACTCGGCCCGCATTGGGAATTTACTTCGGCCACATTTCGGCCCGTCTCGGCCCGAACCCAAAATTGCCCGCCGCAGGCGCAAAATTTTAATTTTAAGTATGACAATTTGTCAAAAATCGATAAATTTTGGAAATTTATCGATTTTCCCCTCAATGCGACTCGGCCCATCCGCAACTTTTCCTTCGGCCCGCCTTCGGCCCGGGCCTCCGTGACACGGCCCCGGGCCGGCCAATCCCAGGAAGATATCTTCCCTGGTTATTAGTGTGTATATGTATGTATGGTAGATTGTCAATTTATTAGTGTGTATCAATTTACTAGGCGGATCGATCTCAAAAAGAGATCTCCACTAGGCCATCTGACCGTAGGATCATGTGCGCGACAGTGCTTCGCTTTTTGCATCCCAACATGCCATGCCATAACGCGTGGGTGGCGTCGCGGTAAATGTACGCGACTGCAGTGGCACTGTCATCGTTAGCGTCTGGCGATCGTGAGATCGGAAGTTCGTCTGTGTCGCCCGTTGGGATTCGCGCTTTGCTGCTGCTGATTAAGTAAGGTAAGGTAAGTACTAGGCGCTGTCGATCACAAATATGCGATCTCCACTAGGCGTCGATCTTTTTGGACAGCACGATTAATTACCATGCGATGTTAACATGGATATCGCCATTACATCATATGACCGCAGGATCATGTGCGCGACAGTGCTTTGCTTTTTGCTTCCCAGCATGCCATGCCATAACGCGTGGGTGGCGTCGCGGTACATACACGCGACTGTTGTGGCACTGTCATCGTTAGCGTCTGGCGATCGTGAGATGGAACATTCGACTGTATCGCCCGTTGGGATTCGAGCTTGCTGCTGCTGCTGCTGATTAAGGTAAGTAAGGTACTAGGCGCTGTCGATCACAAATATGCGATCTCCACTAGGCGTCGATCTTTTTGGACAGCACGATTAATTACCATGCGATGTTAACATGGATATCGCCATTACATCATATGACCGCAGGATCATGTGCGCGACAGTGCTTTGCTTTTTGCTTCCCAACATGCCACGCCATAACGCGTGGGTGGCGTCGCGATAAATGTACGCGACTGCAGTGGCACTGTCATCGTTAGCGTCTGGTGATCGTGAGATCGAAAATTCTACTGCGTCGCCCGTTGGGATTCGCGCTTTGCTGCTGCTGCTGATAAAGGTAAGTAAGGTAATTTGGTTTGGGTGAAGATTATAAAGGTCAGAGGTAGGTAATTTGGTTTGGGTGAAGATTATAAAGGTCAGAGGTAGTACTGTAAGGTAAGGTAATTTGGTCCGGTTCCAAATTATAAGGAGCAGAGGTTTAGTGTGTATGGAATTTGCGATTGCAATGTGTCGCGTTTCCCGATGCTCGGTTCGTTGCAATATCTGGCAGTATAATCGCACCGAAGGTGCATCTATTCCTCTCCAGAAAATTCCCCAGCTCCAGAGAGTTGGTGGTCCTGTTCATTAATTAGTTGCCTGCGGCGCGCCCCCAACTCCGCAGACATAATGCAAATCAATCAAGGTCCCGTTTCGATCCCTCGCGTGCGCGTCATTTCAAACGATGCGGTGCTACCTTTGCTTTTGCCTGCATGGTTCGAGAAAACTCTATCTATATTGAGTTCACTGACTATCTGATATCTTTGGACTAGGATATTCCAGTATATCCACTCATCATGTGGATGTCCCTACAATATATAAACCAGCTCCGCCCTCGGACGAGCGTCGACATGCCTGCTTGTGGGAAGGCCACTGCCTCCGCTTCCCCCTTCATGTGTTTTTGTATAATTATAGAGATGCGCCCTCGCTGGATAGGGATTCAGCAAATCACGAAATAGAATTATACAGCGTGACATAAATGGTACATGTATGATGGGCATCCCAGCACGGTATAATAAGAACAGTCGTCGAAAAGTCTTATACCTGACTATATTGAGTTCCATATAGTCATGTTCCATATAGTAGTTCCCCCTTCATGTCGTGCCGGCTTCGCCGGCACTCCGCTCGGGCTCGCTGCGGCCACGGTCATATATATTAAGCTTGTGGGAAGGCCACTGCCTCCGCTTCCCCCTCCGCCCCACGTCGTGCCGGCTTCGACGGCACTCCCAAAGAGACTTTGAAGTCACATTATATATTATATATACAGATGCAATAAAGTTCCTTACAATAAAGTTTCTGATACCTCTTTATATATAGATGCCGATTTCAGGATTCCGATTCGTGCAGAACCTTATGACCTGGGGCATAAACTAGGTATCTGCCGAGGAGTTTTTGCCGCCTCGATTACTGTATGTGCCGCCCGAGGCCCTGGGAAACTCCTCGGCAGATAACTAGTTTACAGGCTCCTTAAGTATGGTGAAAAATCCAACGGCTGCCGGTGGCTAAGGGATATCACTACCGGTAGCTACAGGTGCCACGTCGGATTTGCGCAGCACTGACTCATCAGCCAGTATTTTCACGACCCAGCAGGGCAAGATATTTGGTCTCCGTTCTCCAACACGTGAGAACACCTCTGGGCCTACAGTCGCATCCCACCCGTATGACTCCATGCCCGGGTTTATCAGCGTGCACAACCCATATGCTCTTGTTAGTACTATGATGACAAAATGTCGTCAATGTCACATCACCTCCTAGACAGCCGATATATTTTATTCCGCAACAGACCGCAGTAGCAGTAGCAGAACATGATACTGAAAAAACAGCAGAAGCAGTGACAGAACATGCTACTGAAATAAAAACTGCAGCCCCATCAGAGAAAACTGCTCCCCCACTGAACATAACTGTTAGCACGTCAACTCTACCAACCGCTGTAGTCTTTATTTTATGATTTAATTGAGTTCCCCTTCTTCTTTTCTTTTTTCACATTTGCTTCCAATATTCGTAGACATTCATTGTCAAAACATTAATAACTTAATAACATTTCCCAGGTGGTGTACATTGGTTTGGCATATGTACACTAATATGTCACGATTTTGGTGCAAGTCAGCGATGTGCATGAATACATAAGTAATTACATGGCACGACTGCCTACGTATCAGAGGGTAGTGGATCAACTTCCACAGTTTCTGTCAGCACTCTCTTGAACTGCGAAAGCGTTTTGATTTCATGACTAAAGGGCACCAGAGATACCCTCCGTCGTTTCTCATCTTGAACTGCGAAGACTTCGGTATATAGGTAATATAAAAAACTGCACAGCACACACGAAGCACACCAACTGAAGTGGTCAGTTTGTCCAGTAGACTCTGGGAGTATATACCACAGCACAGCTCTGGGAGTATACACCACAGCATTGCCGAAGCAAGTTTCCAAAAATAAATACTAATTGAATGGTAATAAGCGCAGTGAAAGGCTTCCTGCCGATTCCCATAGCTCTCCTTCTCATATGATAGGCGGAGTGGGTGCTGCTGGCATCTCCTAGAACTCAACTCTCAAGAGGGTGCAGGGCCCGAATATAGATCAACATACCTTTGCCATATGGACAAGCCGAACACTCCTGTCATCACTTGTGGTAGATCATACTGCTTTCTAGTCTTGCTGTTAGAATACATATAGAGCAAATCGCCATCCTCATCAGTTGTGTACCTGCGTCCACGATTGCAACTCAGGATCCACACCTCTCACCACGCCACCTGAGAGGAAGCTCCGCACTCGTGCGCCATGCAGGCACAGAAACTGCGCAGCTGCCGGCAAAGCTCTTCCGACCTCCCAGGATACAAGAAGCGCCCGCCCGCCGGCACGAGGGCATCGCAGCGGGATGACGCACCTGATTGCCGCCAAGCGTACAAGGCCGGCACAGAAGTGCTGAAACGTTGCTGGGCCCAAGCCACTCGTGTTCTCTACGCGCTCTTCTTTATCTGCTCAGCGGCCTCAGTGGTCCCCCCCGGAGGGCGGCGACACCACAAGTGCCCTCAGCAGAAGGTGAGGCCCACGGCGGTCTGGCGAGCGCTATCAAATAGGAGCAGCCACATTTCACCGCTGCACTTGAGATGCAAACTCTTCCACAGCGCTGGAATGGGGGCAGAAGGAACGCCATCTCTGGACTTATACACTGCCATGCATGCAACGCGGCAATGGACCGGAAAAACCAATAAAATACACACAGTGAGGCAGACTCCTGTGAGAAACTCGGGATGGGCATACCTACGTGGCAAGGTATCTGTGCGGCAGCTACTTTGCACACTGCGACAGGGTCAGCCAGGAACTACTGCTGGACTTTGCCACCCGAAGCGGACCCCCGCCAGATGAAGAAGGAGAGGAGGGAAGGGCGGGGTCAAACGTGAAAATGCACTCAAAATGTACTCGGACGGCTTCGCATTTGTGGATGGACGCTTGGGATCTGGTCTTGTTATCTTGGAGTAGATCCTGCGCATCGAGTAACCCGAAGCCTCAGAGCGCCTGCTCGTGCCACCTCCTGGATCATCAGCCGGCAGCATGTGACAAGTCAGAGAAGTCGCATGTGCAGAAGAAGCGACGATCAAGGGTAGCTGGGGGGATGCGGGCGATTTTGCTGCTCCAGTTTTTCCGGAAGAGGGAAAGGGAACAGGGACATCTTACTGGTCCACTTTCTGCAGAACCGTTGACGCATCTTCGTCCACTTGCTGATCAGCGCGATGATATTTCAGTACACTCGTCTCGGCGGCGAGGCGGCGGAACTGCATCAGCGACATTTTCACGTCCTTGGGGACATTCGAGCGCCCGATGGTGCAGTAGCGGACAAACACTTTGTACAGCGTGCTCATGTTCTGCTTCAAGGTGCCAAAGATTTGGTCCAGCACCTTCTCCTGTCCCATCAGTAATCCCGACCTCCTCTCACCTCAGATAGATCCTCTGACACGGCCTGGCGCGGCCTGCAAAGCTCCCCCCTCGCCTCCACACTTTCCTCTCCACCCAGAACCATCTCGAGCCCAGCCCTTCTCCCCCCCCCTCAGCATCTTGAGGGGGCGCACTCCGCATTCTGACTCACCGCAGGTGCCCCATCGGCTATTCCGTTGATGTTAAGGAGATAAGAACTTAGAATTGAGGTGACACAAAGATGCTAGTCCATCAGGTGCTCGGGCTAAACTGAGCAGCAGAGGCAGCGGCGGCAGCAGCAGCGGTGCCGCAGCAGCCCTTCATTGATCTCTCCGAGCCGCTCCAACAGCATGCCGTACATGAAGCCGCCAACCCGTCCGCAAACTACTTCGGGGCTCAGCGCCTGCAGCTGAACTACTCCAGGGCTCAGCGCCTGCATCTGGCTGAACTACTCCAGGGCTTAGCGCCTGCAGCTGAACTATTCCAGGGCTCAGCGCCTGCAGCTGGCCGAACTACTCCAGGGCTCAGCGCCTGCAGCTGACCTCCTCCAGGGCTCAGAGCCTGCAGCTTAAGTACTCCAGGGATCAGCGCCTGCAGCCGAACTACTCCGGGGCTCAGCGCCTGCAGCTGAACTACTCCAGGGCTCAGCGCCTGCAGCTGAACTACTCCAGTGCTCAGCGCCTGCAGCTGGCCGAACTACTCCAGGGCTCAGCGCCTGCAGCTGAACTACTCCAGGGCTCAGCGCCTGCAGCTGGCCGCTCGCCTTCCCCCCGCAGGCGCGCCTCACCGACCCGACTCCACTGACCCCATCCATCTCTTCGGTGGGCGTACCTTATCTTCCAGGTCATGGGGCGTGATGACGTCTGCTAAGTCCATGGAGTGATGCAAGCCATCCAGCGTCCCTTGCGTGCTCGCGTCGAGGGTCCTCTGCAGCCGGACGCCCCCAAAACAAAGTCACCGAAGGCCTCTCTCCGGCTGGCCCGACAGAGGAAAGGCGACTGGGATCTGAATTTGAGAAACTGAGCAAATAAAGGGGCAGGTCGATGCAAGAAGCAACGGATGAATATGGTGCCGGTGCCTTTACCCTTGACTTCCCGCCGCCGCCAGCTGGCTTCCGGCTCAGATGATCCATGGCCATGTTGGCATATTTCTGAGCACCCCTCAAGGCCCGCGCCCTCAGAGCCGCGCATCACCGATTCACGGGGAGTCCCAAACACATCAGAGCCCTGCCGGTACCGCCACAGGGGTCAGGAAGGTGTCGCGCTGTGGCGTGGGGAAAGCACCTGCAGTGACTTCACCTCGGTCTCCAGGTCGTTGACAACGCCTTGGAGAATCGCTACCTGGCGCTCTGACGCAGAGTGTTGCGCCTAGCGAGGGGAACGGGGGGGAGGGGCACCCGTCTGCCCGTTATAGCTCCCATTTTCTGCGGTGTCAAGGAGCGTCGGATGATATTGGCACAAAGTTGAGCTCACACAGAAATATGCGGAACATGCCCAAAGGCTGTCCTTAAGCAGTATGCGCCGCATATCCCTCGTAAAGTCGAGTAAACGCTGGAACGCTGTGATCGGACTTATCCATATCACGCTCTCCAAGAGATAGTAGACGCAAAAAGTAAAAATAGCCACACACCGCCGCACACACCCAGCATGCGGCCCTCCTCGTTCGCATTCAACGCAAGTGCAGGCCGAGTCCGCGACACCCAGGAAGAGGGAATACCGACCACATAGGTGCTGCATCCCTCTCCTCACCACTGCTAAGCACTGGGTCCCCACAAATCGAAAGCCACGGCCTCACGCCCTGAACTCCCAGCCATCCGGTGCCGGCACGAAGGCGATGGCTGCTCGCCCTGGCCAGGGCAGCGCCGAGCGACGGGACTCCTTGGAGCCGGCGGGGGACGGGACTCCTTGGAGCTGGCGGGGGACGGCACCTGAGTGTGAGTCAGCAGTGTGGTCACCTCGTCGAGCCGCTGCACAGTCTGCGTGGATCCAAACCCGCTCACCCAGGTCCTCATCTGCTGCCCCGCGCTGTCCCGCGCAGCAAGCGCAGCCACAGTGCAAGTGACACGCCTGTGGCGTGCAGCGGGACTCATGACTGAATCAAAGTGGAAATTTGGCTGACGTTGGTGACACGGAAAGTACGTGAACATCTGATTTGAATCTAACTGTTCAAATCCCTGGTCTGAACTGTCGAACGGTGAAGATCGGTATTGCAAATCTGAGCAGTGTTTCCTCGGCGGAAAACATTTCCAAAACACTCATCCCCAGTTCTCAAACATCAAAATAACCTGTCACTGCCTTGCCAGTGGCAGGTCATTTTAAACATATATTAATGCATTCCATCCCACCAATCACATTGCAGAATTGATATGCGTGCACTTATTGCATTTGCACGGGATGTTTACCCGCACGAGCGCATGTTCGCGATCCTTTCGCGAACATGAACACGCGAGGATCATCCACCCGCAGGAATCCAGTGCCTGCTTTGGCACGGTTAAACCCTTGCTTACGAAGGATGGGGGAGGGGAGGACGAAGGATGGGGGAGGGGTACCTGATGGTTGTCCTTCTTCAGGTCCTTCTCCATCTTATCCCACTGCTCCATCCTTTGGCGATATTCCACCATCTGCATCATCGCCGCGTCGCTGCACTCCGCCCACGCCGCAGCCCTCCTTCGCGCTGAGTGCAGCGACATGCCCGTGGAAGATTCCACGGAAGTTCCACACAGAGTCCGTGAGAAACTCTCGAGTGATCTGCGAGGGGTCACGGAGCCAATGCGGGGTGCATCTTTGGCCCTTGGATGGGAGAGGTGCATGCGGGGTGGATCGGAGTTCCATGAATGGTCTGGAAACAGGCCCTTTCCTGCGCCTTTTTTTCTTTTCTTTTTCTTTCCCGCGAGCCACACCGAAGCACTCCCGGCATCCCCCGGGCTGCCGCGGTCATCACCTCCCTCCTCGAGGTGCGAGATGCCTGCGCCCGATTGGCTGAGCAGAGCGCTAGATGCCGGGGTCACACCGAGGACTTGAGAGGTCGCCGGGAAGGGAGACCCCTGAGGAAGCCGGCTGGAGAGTGGTGGGTCACCTCTCCAGCCCCCGCCGGTCCTGGTGCATGGAGATCTCGGTGCGCAGGTCGGCCTCGGTTTCGATGGAGTGCTGCAACTGCTCCTTCAGTTCCTGAGGCGCGTCAGCGGCCGCAGAGCCGATCAGCTGGCAGCTTCTTCTTGCAGTGTTCAAGATTGGCGCGGATGGCGCTGAGCCCTGATTGGTAGATGAGGGGCGAGTGTCGGTTTCTCGGATGCTGTACAGATGATCGACAACCAAAAGTACGAGAAGACCGTGGAGTGACCGATGCGACACGCACTGCTCTCTTTCCTACTGGACGGGAAACGCTCTCTAGTGGTCAGCATCCCTGGGGGACGTCATGGACGGGGCGCGGGATCCAGCGCAGAGCATCCCTCGGCCAGCACAGCGCCCTGTGACGCACTGTGTCATCCCTCGGCCAGCACAGCGCCCTGTGACGCACTGTGTCATCCCTCGGCCAGCACAGCGCCCTGTGACGCACTGTGTCATCCCTCCGCCAGCACAGCCCCCTGTGCCGCACTGTGTCATCCCTCCGCCAGCACAGCCCCCTGTGACGACTGTGTCATCCTCGCCACACACGCAGCGCTCTCTGTGCCGCACTGTGTCATCCCCTCGGCCAGCACAGCGCCCTGACGCACTGTGTCATCCTCGCCAGCACAGCTCTCTGACGACTGTGTCATCCTCGGGCGACAGCGCCTGTGACGCACTGTGTCATCCTGGCCAGCAATAAAGCGCATGACGCACTGTGAAGTCATCCCTCGGCCAGCACAGCGCCCCTGTGACGCACTGTGTCATCCCTCGCCAGCACAGCGCCTGGGACGCACTGTGTCATCCCCCGCGTTTTTAGCCAGCCGCACTGTGTCATCCCTCGGCCAGCACAGCGCCCCGTGACGCACTGTGTCATCCCTCCGCCAGCACAGCGCACTGTGTCATCCCTCGGCCAGCACAGCGCCCTGTGACGCACTGTGTCATCCCCCAAGCCTCGCGTTCACTCAGTCAACTTCTTTCCCAGGCGGCGGGTGATGGAGGTTTCAGAGGTAGGCATGCCCCACACCTCGATCTGGTAAAGGAGCAGGCGGCGCTCGTCCTGCCCTGCTAGCACCTGCACCGATTGCACCGGCAACCCATACCATGTCTCCAATGACAAAGGGTGACAGTGCTTCGGAGGCTCTTGTGTCTGGAGATCGTAGGAACTCCCAAAACTGAACCCTAACCCTAAACCCAGGAGAAAGAAATGCCTGCCTCAAGCTCATGACCAACGAAGACGGACTATTCGCGGACGCTCCAACCAGCAAAGTGCCACACGTCAACATAGCGGCAGTTGAGGGCCGCGCCTCGTTGGTCAGGCGCTTGGAAAACTCCTTGTGCTGCTTCTTCAACAGCCGATTGGTCTGTCTCTCCTCCTGACGTTACACCCCCAGCCACCACGAGGCACGCTTGACGGCACTGAACACCGCCATCCTGTCTCTGTCTGGGCGCCCCCGGGCGCTCCCGGGCCTCCGTCAGCAAGCCCCAGTGGAGAGAAATCACGCTGGCTTGCCGAAAGTGTTGCGTCTTCTGCATCACATCAGTCGCATCAACGAGTCCCAGTGACGCGCCGGCAGCAGTGGGCACAGGGCACAGGCCATGGGCAGGCAGCCTGACCTGCAAGGAGAGTTCCGCGTTGGCCATTGCGTCATGCGCCTGGCTCAGCTGCTCCTTCAACGCCTCTATCTCCTGCGCCGCATATATGGCCCAGGTCCGCAGCGAGGCTGCGTCAGCCCTCCACAATAGCACTGCCTCCTTCCTGGCGCTCAGCTTCGCGCCACCTCAGCTCCGCATTTCAGGTGTCTGTCCTGTCACTGTTACCACACCTAGATGTGCCTCGCGCGCACGGCTGTACTCTGGGCAGGCCTAGCGCGCTTGCGGAAGGGTCGGGAGAGTGTGGACTGACGTATCCGATGGATTGCTCCATGCAAAGCCATTAAATGTGTGGAGAAGCAGAGCGAAGGCGGCGCGCGCGCGGGTGTGCGGATGTGGAGGAGGGTGGCCGGATGCTGCTGCTGTCAACTTCTCCCAGGGGTTGCCCTGTTCTTTCTTCTGCGGAAGTTTTGTCTCCAAAGTGTACATCCATCGGCATATGGAAGCAGCATGGAGGGTTCAGCAAGGGACGCATGTCAGCAAGGGACGCATGTCAGCAAGGGACATGGCAGCAAGGGACGATGGCAGGGACGCATGCCAGCAAGGGACGCATGTCAGCAAGGGACGCAATGTCAGCAAGGGACGATGTCAGCAAGGGACATGTCAGCAAGGGACGCATGTCAGCAAGGGACGCATGTCAGCAAGGGACGATGTCAGCAAGTGGACGATGTCAGCAAGGGACGCATGTCAGCAAGGGACGATGCCAGCAAGGGACGATGGCAGCAAGGAACGCATGTCAGCAAGGGGCGCATGTCAGCAAGGGACCGCATGTCAGCAAGGGACGATGTCAGCAAGGGACGCATGTCAGCAAGGGAGGTCAGCAAGGGACGGTCAGCAAGGGACGCATGTCAGCAAGGGACGCATGTCAGCAAGGGACGCATGTCAGCAAGGGACGCATGTCAGCAGGACGATGCCAGCAAGGGACGCATGGCAGCAAGGAACGCATGTCAGCAAGGGCGCATGTCAGCAAGGGACGCATGTCAGCAAGGGACGCATGTCAGCAAGGGACGCATGTCAGCAAGGGACGATGTCAGCAAGGGACGCAGGTCAGCAAGGGACGCAGGTCAGCAAGGGGACGAGGTCAGCAAGGGACGCATGTCAGCAAGGGACGCATGTCAGCAAGGTACGCATGTCAGCAAGGCAATCATGTCAGCAAGGGAATCATTTCTGCACTGATGAGACGCACATTGCATAAGTGAGGAAATGCCGGGTTTCTAGGACTGTGGGGCGCTGCCATCCGCCCATTCTGCACCACACCCCCACCCCCTTCCCCCACCCCTCTTTCCTCATCTAAATCACCCATCCAGGTCAGTCCCCCTCCCGGCATCACTCACCCAGGTCACTCCCCTCTCTGCGTCACTCACCCAGGTCAACCCACATGCATTGCTCATCCGGGTCTCTCCGCCATGCGCTGCACGGCACGCACCCTGAAGACATCCAGGATATGGGCCCGCGCCCATCCCTTGCGAGAGAGCACCACACTCGCGTCATTCATTCAAAATGTCCTGTTACTACTGCACAGCCCCAGCATCTCAACCCCCCCTCCCCTCCCCAGGCCCTGGGCCCGAGAACCTCAGGTGACCTCAGGGCCCGAGAACTTGCCAGGGCATGGTACCTGCTGGGCAGCCCTTGACGACATGGCCCGAGGCGAGGCGGGCGGGAAAAGGGGCGTCGCGATGCTGCCCAGGTTGTACGGGAACTCCATCTCGCCTTCCATCTGCTCGTAGATCAATGTGCCGGTCGCACGTCCCTGCAACCACCCCTCCGCCAACCTCCGTCTGTCGCCCGCGCTTGCGTTCCGAGCTGCCTGGGTACGCCATCAGAGGGCATAAACGCACCGACGTCACCAAGCGCCGTGCGTCGGTTCGAGCGCCGTACGTCGGATCGGCCCCGAGGAAAACCCAGCGAGCCAAGATCCATCACTCCGCGGCCTGCAAACTGCACGCGGCTCGGCACTCCTGCCATCCGGCATCGTTGGCAGGGCGGAGCTGAGCAGGTCGCCAGGCGCGGACCACGCGCTCGGGTGCGCAGGATCCCCGGGCACCACCCCTGGCACGCGCTCGGGATTTCCACTCGACAGTTCGAGACATCGGCGCCAACCCAAGACCCCGCGCTTGGCCCAGTGCAGAGCAGGGAGGCGCAGCAGGGTGCAGGTTCCCACCGGGGTCTCCGGCTTGAGGTTGAGCGCTGCCGGACCGTTGATCCCGGTTGCCTGGTGCTCTGTGTAGAGCTCCAGGGGCCTGGGAGAGTCCATTGCCTTGGGGGCCCTGACCGCAGCGCACGCCCCCACCAACTTCACGCCCCCTCACGGTGCACAGCATCCCCGAGGGATTAGGCTCCTCGGCCTTACTTTGGCCTACGCATGCCAACCACCCTCGCAGCTTCGCGCCAATTGGGTCGGGCACAAATGCCTCGGGACAGAGCTAGCTTGCTGCGCGAAGTACGGCGCGAGGTCCCCCCATTGCACCCCTGGATAGCCCCACAAAGCCGAAGCAGGTTGACCCCCTTCAGGCATGCGCGCTCCTAGCTGAGGACTGGCGCGGCCATCTCGGAGCCCTCCAGCCCCCTCCTCCGTGGGGGTCCCGAGGCTGCCTGTGCGCCCCTCCATGGCCCAAGCAGAGCCCGCAGCTCTCGGCTCCGCGGACCGGGCACATGCTCCAGCGCCTGGTGCGGGGTGACGGGCTCACCGCGGTGAGTTGGGCTGGATCAGCGCGTGGACGGCGGCGGACGTGGAGCCCCCAATGCTGGTCACATTAGGCGCCACCTTCACCAGCTGCATGCTGTGCACCGCGAGCAGCTGCACCTTCCCCTGAGCAGCCGAAGCCGGCATACCCGCCCAGCATCAGCCCTGGACGCATTGCCGAAGCGTGCTACAGCAGCTACTGCTGCCCCTTGCATCCTTCTTTATCTCCTCCCGGCATCTCCACGCCTCTCCCCTCTGCACCCTCCTTAACCCCCTTTGCATGCAGTTGCGTCATCCGGCCGCTCCTCCTTGTATCCCACCTCACGCCACTTGGCATATCGCGTTGCACTCCCGTGGCGCTTCCCCTTAGAGGCGGTGCGACACCCGCAGGGAGGGAGTCGCGTGCCCACACACCTGGAGGCTGCACGCCACCTCGAGGGTCATGGCCACCACCCGCATGGCGTGTGCGGAACAGATGAAGTCGACGAGCGCCTTGCTGATGCGGCGTATCTCGCCTCGCTGCTTCACTGTCTGATCCGAGGAAAGTCTTGGGGACACAGGGCAAGACCTTGGGGTACTAGGGGACCCACCCTGCATCTTGCGCCCTGATGCCGCCGGCCCACCCCGTGTGGAGTCCCCCCTGTAGCCCCTCCCCTCTCTCGCTACCCTCAGCTCTTCCCCGAGCTCACAATGCGGCCGACCCGCTCCTCGCATGGCAGCCGGGCTGCGAGACTGTGGTATGGCACAGCTGTGGGGAGATTTGCATCGCTTCAATTAGAGGGGGTGGCCTGACGTGGCTGGGGGAAAGGGCCCGGGGTTGGCATCGGCGCCGCTTAGAGGGGGTGGCCTGACGCGGCTGGAGGAAAGGGCCCGGGGTTGGCATCGGCGCCACTTAGAGGGGTTGGCCTGACGTGGCGGGAGGAAAGGGCGCGGGGTTGGCATCGGCGCCACTTTCAGGGGTTGGCCTGACGGGGCTGGGGGGCATGTGTCTTTGGCGGGGCTCATGCACGAGGAGGAGGAGGGGGAAGAAGAAAATTGAGAGCGGAAGGGGGAGTGACGGGGTGCACCTCGAGTCCGTGCGCGGAGGACGAGGAGACAGGTTTCCGGCCATCATCGACGTTGCCGTCTGTAGCATCGGAGGGCGGGGCGGCTGGTCGGCGGTGCGGCGGCGCTCGCTCCTGCCGGGTGTCGAGAGCTCTATTGGGTTGGACGTGCCGAATTCCTCCACCTCCGCCTGCCCGGAGGGTCCACGTCAGCCCCAGCATACAGGGATACTGTGGGAAGTGCACTCAGGGGTGAAGGTCCGCAGCCTTGGAGCAGTATAGAAGGGGCCTTGGCGAGCTGCAACCGACGTACCCCCCTCTCGAGGCGTGTATTCCTTTGATAGTCAGTGCCATTGTGTGCCGACACTTCTGTTGAAAAAGCGCGGGGCCTCGTGTCTCGTGAAACATGTGCGACGTTCATTGCAGGCGCGGCGCAAGGGCCGTCACCTGCTCCTCCTTGGCGAGTCGCTCCGCCCAGGGGGCTAGCTCCTCGCCGTTCGCCTCGGGGTCGTACAGGTTGAGGGGGTCGCTGTCCTTGTGCTCACACCTGCGGCAGGGCAACCTCCGGCCCTGAGCTGACGTCTACAGTAGAAGCTGCCAGGGGTGGCGGGGTGGTCGGCTCGGATAACAGGTGCCCACCTGTGATTGACATGCCGGTAGCGGCGACTGTACTTGCGGTTGAAGGTGATGAACCGCGCCCCTTCCTGATGCACCGAGTACGTCGAGATGAATCGATCGTCGTTCAGGGGTGGCAGGTACAGCTGTGCAAAGCCCTTTCCCCGGCCTCAGGAGGGCCCTCCTTCATGCGCAGCCACACCCCTCTCGTTGGACCCTCCTTCACTTTGGGCACAGCGCCACGTGCCTCCTCCGGCACTGGGGCATACTTCAGTGCCCATCCCCCGTCCCCTGACACTCCCTTCACTTCACCCCGCACCGCCTCAAGCTTCCCCACGTCGGCCGGCCGACTTGAGCGCTGCTCGAGGTTCGCAGATGGCGGGGCTCCAAGGGGGGCTCCAGGCGAGGCGCCCACTCCTCACTTCAAGCACGGCTTGCCCCGGGTGCCGCACAGTAAAGGGTTGCTTGTGGGCACCACCCTCGAAGCTGGCTCCACAACCCGAGGAAAAAGCGCCAGCTCCCCACTGTGGGGATAAAGTCGCGTGGGGCAGCGTGCGCGCCCTAGACGAACCGAACTTGTCCAACAGACCTCCTGGGTGAAAGCCGTTCGTCACCAAAAGCGCGCTCTGCTTGTCTGTCCAGAAGCGAAAGGTGAAGCGGCGGCGCCGGCGTCCGCGGTGCCCGGGAGGAGCTCTGCTTAAGGGCTGGAGCTCCTCCTCCAGGGAACTCCATCCAAGGGCGGAGGAGGAGTGGGGAGAGAGAGGGGCATGGGGCCCGAGCTCCAGACGCATTCCTGTCAGGCACCTACCTGCAGCATCATGGGCACGAGTGGGCGCAGTTTGGGCGGTTGTTCAGTGTCGCTGTCCTCGCCGTTCTCTTTGTCCTCGTGCGCGCGATCCCTTCCCGCCATCTCCTCGCCGCCGGGCTCTCGCTGGCGCTCTCTCAGCGAGGCCACGAGCTCTATGAGGTCTCTCCGCGTGAGCAGCCCCGCCCTGTAGAACACGTGGAGGAAGGCAGGAGGGGGTGGGGAATACCTCGAGTATCAGTCGAGGCACGGACAGGCTCCGCGGTACGTAGCTGCGTACGAGTGCGTGTACGAGGGCGGGAGGGGACAAGGCTACGTGGCTGAGAGTGCTAGGGCGGTCCAAGGATGCAAATTCTGCTGCGGCTGTGAGGTAAGAGAAAGCTGTACGTGCATACGCTTGCCTCTGTTCGCGCAGCCGGAGGTCGGCGCAAGTGGACCTTGATGGCAGCCAGGCGTTCCGTCGCATGCGGCTGGAGTGCCGCTGGTTCTCGCCTCGAGTAAGGCTGGCGGGTTGCCGGACATTCCCTTGCGCGCGACCAGAGGGCAGCCACGTGTCGCCTCAACTAGGGCTGGAGCACAACCATTACACGCTTTTATTTCGCAGCTTGCACCCGCCGCCGGGCAACGGCCCGGAACGATAGTTCAACGGCTGCAGCTCGTCGCGTCAGCCTCGCCAGAGGTGGACGTGTCCCCGCCGACGCCATGTTGGGCGCGGAAACAAATGTTAAGAGGGTTGTGAATTCTAGACCGTGGAGAGGTGTGGAGGGAAACTCAGGAAACAGCTACGCAGTTTCAGGTCAAAGGGTTGAGGTCACCAAACTAGACCCACGTAGCAAATGTCTTTGTAAAGAAACGAGGGCGAGACTGTGGGCTGGGAAGGGGAGAGGCTGCGAGCTGAAGAAGAAGAAAATGGTGAAGAAAGGGAAAGTGTGCGCTGTTCACAGGGAGGGGGGCGGAGTTGGGGGGAGAGGGGGCACATACCTGTGCATATCATAGCGCGCAAGTGCCACGTATCCATAGGGATTACTGTCCCCCTGTAGACCAAGCGTTTCGAGGGTGAGAGAGGCTGTTGCGGGAGTTCGCTCGCGCGCGCTCGAGGCCGACCGATACCGCCGTGCACACGTTCTGCGTTTTTTCAGCGTCTCCCATTGCGCGCAGTTCGAAGCGGGACGCACCAGGGGCGAGTTGTTGCAAAAATGCACTTTCAGGGTCTCGAGCGAATGTGTGTTGATGGGAACCTTGCCTACTTGCCCATTCCCGTTGCTACGATACCTGAGTCGACGACCAGCCAGGGCCCGCCCGATTACTCAGAGCTATGCTTATGCGCATGACCTGTTTTTGCGAGTGGTTTTGACCGCAGGTACGAACAGCAGTGAAAAGTTCGTCGTGCTGCGTGCGAACCACCTCGACACACATACTTTTCGAAACTCGGATCTCGGGAGGAGCACGCATGCCAAAGATTGTTCGCCATCAGCAAACACATGTCACGCTAAGCAGCGCACCATGAGAGCACGCGACCAGTCTCTGCGAGAAATACCGTATCCGGCAGGCAAATCGGGGCCCTCAAGCCGTTCTCGGAGGTGAAGTAGGAATAAATGGAGGACCACCAGTGCACTTGTTGGCTAGAAGAGCTTTCAATATCCCCATCGGATATCCGGGATGACGGCATTGAAAAGAATGACCCTCTGTTATCAAAGCTAAACGCTCCTGCGGGATATATCTTGAGCTATGGTGTAGTGGGTCACCCACATAGAGGGCGCCCGATTTTGGGTGCACAAGGTTAAGCCGTGAATTCTTCGACCAGGTAGTCGGACCAGGAACTCGGTACTTCGTGTAAAGCGTCTACGTAAAGCCGTTTTGACTTCGAGTCACATCAGGTTATCAGGTACAGAAGACGCGGCAAAGTTGTGGAATGCAATGTCCGTTGATGGTTTAATCGTATCTGCCTCCATGATGGACTCTTAACATGCATATATCGGTTTTGTGGAAATTGCAAGCGGAGGTTGTATGTTGCCAACTGCTGCAAAACATCATGGGAAATGATGCTCCTTAATTAAAAACAATTGCAGCTGCAGCAATTGAGCAGTAAGAGAGTATGATAATAGCTGGGATGAAAACTTGAGTATAGGTCAGAAAAACTGACGAGCAGACGAGAGGTCAGAAAAGCTGACGAGTCTGACTCTCATCTCACTCTGAGATGTGAGACCCTAGCGCTAGGTCAGAAAAACCGATTCTACATTCTCAGATTCTGATTCTAGATTCTTCTAAAATTCCTTCGACAACGACGTTAAGCACCGTCGATCGCCAGATACTTCCATGCTCGATGATATCGATCTTTGTGATTTAACATTTATACAAACCATATCGGTAGGTGGCCGGTAGGCAGCGGTGGGCAGCGGTCACAGGGGGGCTGGTAGGCAGCGGGACCATTTTATCATTTAGATTTTACGGACAGTCGGGATCTGGGATAAATAAAAAGATTAGTCATAGCGATAGCTCATACTCGTGTCATACAGATACTGTTGATCTGTCTTTGTTTTTCTTCTGTTACTAGGCGGATCGATCTCAAAAGGAGATCTCCACTAGGCCATCTGACCGTAGGATCATGTGCGCGACAATACTTCGCTTTTTGCATCCCAACATGCCATGCCACAACGCGAGGGTAGCGTCGCGATAAATGTACGCGACTGCAGTGGCACTGTCATCGTTAGCGTCTGGCGATCGTGAGATCGGAAGTTCGTCTGTGTCGCCCGTTGGGATTCGCGCTTTGCTGCTGCTGCTGATTAAGTAAGGTAAGTACTAGGCGCTGTCGATCACAAATATGCGATCTCCACTAGGCGTCGATCTTTTTGGACAACACGATGAATTACCATGCGATGTTAACACGGATATCGCCATTACATCATATGACCGCAGGATCATGTGCGCGACAGTGCTTTGCTTTTTGCTTCCCAGCATGCCATGCCATAACGCGTGGGTGGCGTCGTGGTACATACACGCGACTGTTGTGGCACTGTCATCGTTAGCGTCTGGCGATCGTGAGATGGAACATTCGACTGTATCGCCCGTTGGGGTTCGAGCTTTGCTGCTGCTGCTGCTGCTGCTGCTGATTGACTAAGTACTAGACGGATCGATCTCAAAAAGAGATCTCCACTAGGCCATCTGACCGTAGGATCATGTGCGCGACAGTGCTTCGCTTTTTGCGTCCCAACATGCCATGCCATAACGCGTGGGTGGCGTCGCGGTGAATGTACGCGACTGCAGTGGCACTGTCATCGTTAGCGTCTGGCGATCGTGAGATCGGAAGTTCGTCTGTGTCGCCCGTTGGGATTCGCGCTTTGCTGCTGCTGATTAAGTAAGGTAAGGTACTAGGCGCTGTCGATCACAAATATGCGATCTCCACTAGGCGTCGATCTTTTTTGACAGCACCATTAATTACCATGCGATGTTAACATGGATATCGTTATTAAATCATATGACCGTAGGATCATGTGCGCGACAGTGCTTTGCTTTTTGCTTCCCAGCATGCCATGCCATAACGCGTGGGTGGCGTCGCGATAAATGTACGCGACTGCAGTGGCAGTGTCATCGCTAGCGTCTGTCGATCGTCAGATCGATAATTCGACTGCGTCGTTCGTTGGGATTCGAGCTTTGCTGCTGCTGCTGCTGCTGATTAAAGTAAGTAAGGTAAGGTAAGGTAATTTGGTTTGGGTGAAGATTATAAAGGTCAGAGGTCTAGGCGCTGTCGATCACAAATATGCGATCTCCACTAGGCGTCGATCCTTTTGGACAGCACCATTAATTACCATGCGATGTTAACATGGATATCGCCATTACATCATATGACCGCAGGATCATGTGCGCGACAGTGCTTTGCTTTTTGCTTCCCAGCATGCCATGCCATAACGCGTGGGTGGCGTCGCGATAAATGTACGCGACTGCAGTGGCACTGTCATCGTTAGCGCCTGGCGATCGTGAGATGAAACATTCGACTGTATCGCCCGTTGGGATTCGAGCTTTGCTGCTGCTGCTGCTGCTGATTAAGGTAAGGTAAGGTAAGGTAAGGTAATTTGGTTTGGGTGAAGATTATAAAGGTCAGAGGTAGTAAGGTACTAGGCGCTGTCGATCACAAATATGCGATCTCCACTAGGCGTCGATCTATTTGGACAGCACGGTTAATTACCATGCGATGTTAACATGGATATCGCCATTACATCATATGACCGCAGGATCATGTGCGCGACAGTGCTTTGCTTTTTGCTTCCCAGCATGCCATGCCATAACGCGTGGGTGGCGTCGCGATAAATGTACGCGACTGTTGTGGCACTGTCATCGTTGGCGTCTGGCGATCGTGAGATCGAAAATTCGACTGCGTCGCCCGTTGGGATTCGAGCTTTGCTGCTGCTGCTGCTGCTGATTAAGGTAAGGTAAGGTAAGGTAAGGTAACGTAATTTGGTTTGGGTGAAGATTATACTAGGCGCTGTCGATCACAAATATGCGATCTCCACTAGGCGTCGATCTATTTGGACAGCGCGATTAATTACCATGCGATGTTAACATGGATATCGCCATTACATCATATGACCGCAGGATCATGTGCGCGATAGTGCTTCGCTTTTTGCTTCCCATCATGCCATGCCATAACGCGTGGGTGGCGTCGCGATGAATGTACGCGACTGCAGTGGCACTGTCATCGTTGGCGGCTGGCGATCGTGAGATCGAAAGTTCGACTGCGTCGCCCGTTGGGATTCGAGCTTTGCTGCTGCTGCTGCTGCTGCATGTAATACACTAGGCGCTGTCGATCACAAATATGCGATCTCCACTAGGCGTCGATCTTTTTGGACAGCACCATTAATTACCATGCGATGTTAACATGGATATCGCCATTACATCATATGACCGCAGGATCATGTGCGCGACAGTGCTTTGCTTTTTGCTTCCCAGCATGCCATGCCATAACGCGTGGGTGGCGCCGTGGTACATACACGCGACTGTTGTCGCACTGTCATCGTTAGCGCCTGGCGATCGTGAGATGGAACATTCGACTGTATCGCCCGTTGGGATTCGAGCTTTGCTGCTGCTGCTGCTGCTGATTAAGGTAAGGTAAGGTAAGGTAAGGTAATTTGGTTTGGGTGAAGATTATAAAGGTCAGAGGTAAGGTCAAAGGTAGTAAGTAAGGTAATTTGGTCCGTTTCCAAATCATAAGGAGCAGAGGTTGGGGAAGCCGTTGACTTGGCCAGGGTGGGTGGTAGGGGGGACTTGGGACTTGTCGGCGCTGCGAAAGTTGGGGGACTTGGGGCTCGAGGGCGGGAAGGGTGGGGGTGGGGGGGACTTGGGACTTGATTTTAAAATCCTCGATTTAGGTTTTCACTACGTATTTTGAAAAATACTTTTCCATAACGTTCTTTTTCTCAACAGGCTGCACTTGCTAGTCAGGATCCTCTCCTCCTTCCCGTATCTCTCCTCAGGCTCGCCGATCGCAGCCGCTTTTCATATGCTACTTAGTTCAAGCATTATAAATTATTTTGGTAACTTGTAACTTTAGAGTCTCATGCCTTTACGCGTCGAACGTTTGGAATCTCAAAGGCCTCAAAGGGTGACACGGAGACGTCCCCAAACAAGAAGTGAACTATATACGTCACAGATAAAACGCAGCTGTCTTGGATCTTATGTGCTCAGAGTCGATTCTGCAATTAATGGATTCATGTATGTCGCGATATTGCTCCGTTCTTGATAAGCATCGTTATTTTGCATGTTTTCAAGGTTTCTTCAAGTTTTACTGTACCCCGATCGTACGCGGGGGGGGCTAATGCATGCCGTTCTTACTTTCCGAGTTTCATTCCACAGGCACACCCGCCTGCGATTTGCAACGTACACTGCTCCTAAGGTGCATCCCCAGGCTGTAAAGTATCTTTTGCCCTGCACTAAAGACGAGGCGCGTTTTAGAAAGTTCTTATTTGGTCTCCCAAACTGCACAGCGATAGGCTTGCACCTCGTTTGCTTGCTTTTTGCAAAGGCATCAGTGGATACGTGTGCACAACGTCTGATTCAAGAAAGCGGTGGCAGCTGGTGAAACTCGAGGACTGGAGGCTGCTGCTGCTACATTATGCACTTGCAGCCATCGTATTATCCGCTGCCTTTGGGCAGTTCTTTTATCATATGCTATATTTGGCTGAAGAGGGTATTAGCACGGGAGCTGCCATCTCTGTCAACACGAATGACGTGGAAGCTTATAGATCGGAAACAATAAAGCTAGTCAATGAGGGCTACGCGACATGCCAGGGCTACGACGAATATCATGACGTGACTACAGCCGGTAAGGACTTTCGAAAGAACAAGTGACAAGCTTAAACTGCTCAGCGGGAATTCGACTGTACAATTTTGCGCTGACGCTTACTATTTGAATTTTCTGGTCAGGGTGCTGGCTGCCGGTCCCAGACGAACTGTACGAGATAGCTGACAACTACGCATTTGTTGCTTCGAAAACCGACTTCATTAAAACGTTATACGCACCCTCAAGCACAGGAAACAGCTCTTCTTGTGACATGGTCTCAGTCTAACACTTTCGACCTCCCTTCGATGGCGTGCGGCTTATTAGAAATTTTGCATCCTCTGCTGGCGGATGCCGCGCCGAGCGCTGCCATCTCGGGTCCCGCTTTGACTTGCCGCGAAGCTCACAAGTTGGACTGCATGCGAGCGCCGCTACCCGCTTGTGACTTCACCAGTGACGCTGCTAGAGGTGTGGGACAGGACTTTGAAAACGCGAGTATCGACTCCAACTATTGCAGATTTGTCAACGAAACGGCCCAGAATGCTACGGTGCGATAAGCGGCTTGCGGCCCCCCTCGCCGGGGCATCGGCGATGTACTGCAAGAAACCTGAGCTTGAAGCCCAAGCCATTGGGCCGATATCGCTTCACCTGAGTGCTTGAGGATGCTTCTTCCTTGCGTCCGCTTGTGGCTCGCTCGAACAAGTCCTCGCATTTTGCTGTGCAGTGCTCCTCCGCTGGCCGCATGCAAGCTTCTCCGGATCTAAACAATGTTAGTGCATAGTCGCCGGTGAAGCACCTCTCAACTTTGCAGGTGTCCCTTCTGTTGAGCGCACCTTATGAGCATTCCTTCCACAATCCAGACTTGCGCTGCAGCAGGTTCCGAGATGTTTCTTCATGCCCCTCCCAGTCTCTTCCACCTTTTACTGGATCCAGGATGCCGTCACCGTGAGAGGCTTCTCATGATCCGCTTCGGGGCACCATCCTGTTCTTAGGCGGATGTACTGTCCTCATGGTGGATTTTCACGATGGGGAATGGCTGGACTTTTCAAGCAGCTGACAAAACCCTAGCACCGCAACCTCGCATAGAAGACACCACGTCAACACCTGGTCATGAGCTGCAGGGAGGAGCGGCCCCCTTCGGCGGGGAAACTTCACCCAGCACAGTCTCTGCACAATTGCACGTTATTCTTGAAGAGTTTGAATTTTGCTTTGTCGGCAGGGCGAGCTTTTCTTCTTGGATGGAGAAGTGACCACTGGATATGTCGCAGGTAGGCTGATAGCCGCACTTTTGGTGGGTCAACATGTTTTTTGTGAAATGCATTTGGGCGACTGCTTTCTCAGGTTGGCGGGTACTGCATTCGGTTGGGGAATGGTGAGGCGGGAGGGGAGCGGGGTTGGATGGTGAGGCGAGAGAGGATGGGGACACTTCAAAGTGAGTGGGGTTGGGGTTCCGAATATTCGCGGGGGATATGGGGGAGATGGGGATGTGAGGCATGGGCACATATGGGGCAGAGGGGGGCAGACTGCAACCTGTGTGTACCGGGGCTTTGGAATTCCAATTTGTCTGTGTGCGCTTTGGTTTCTGCTTCGCTTAATCAACCTTGCTTGCAATACTTGCTATGCACACTTTGTGAGCTTATTCCGTGACCCTGATTTTGGTACACGATGTTGTTGCGTACCCGGCAGTGATTCATGCTCACGGGTCACGCTGTCATCCATGCTGATTTTCTTACGGTGTGCGTATTCGGTATTTTGGCACGGCCCCGTACTTTTCGTGCATGCTTATTTTATCCACTGGACTTGTCGTTTGCTGGCTTCGGTTGGCGTCTCTCATGCCATCCAGTATGTGGGGGTTACTGGTCAAAGACTTCCTGGGGGACTCCTGTTCACAGTTCCAGATGTGAGGTATCGGGGCTCATCGTGAACGGCGATATCCCCTCGATGAGCTTTGGGGATGGGAGGCCTCTTCATGTACACAGTAGTACTCCTGCTGTATTTTCCTTGGGGGTACCCTCTCTTGGGGAATGCGATAAACTAGCTTGCTTTTGCTGCAAGGAGAGGCAGGTGGTGGTGATATTCACCTTCGTAGTCTTCTACTGATTTTGGTGGGGAGCACTTAGGTGCCCGTATGCGTGGTATATTTCCCCCCTGCAGTGTTTTCCCCAGCAGTGCTTGTTGGACACGACACGTGGCTTCCGGTGCGCGCGGGTTGATTGTGATGTCGTGCTGGCTGATGGAGTGGGCGGTGCTGGGAGTTGGGGACGACGGGTTGCATGATGCGAGGGGGAGGTGAAGGGGGGAAGGAGAGGCGCCAGGTGATACAAGCGGTGTGTACACAACTTCCATATCGAGCGGATCCTGCTTCTGTGAAACCAAGGCCACTATGCTGGCGATGGGGGTGGATGCTATTCATATCACGGTAATCCATGTTCCTGCGGCCCTTCTGCCAGAGAACTCCCAATTGCAATGCGTGTGTGAATGGGTCTCCGCCTGGTGGAAGTGGGTGGTGGCTTGTGCTTGTCCCTGTGGTACCTTTTTGGCGGGTATGGCCTCTTCGGGAGCGCTTTAAACTTGTCCGAAATGTGCTGTCTTGAGGAGAGGCGGGGGATGATGATCACTTTTGGAATTGACAACAGGGTGGTAACGCAATAGCGAGCGTGAACTTTCATTAACAAAAGATAAAACAGTTCACAGCCTGAAACGCCGCGAACTCTAGCGCCCAATCATTATTTGATTGGGCGAACTAAACGAAAGTTCACTAACTTGAGTCCTACGTGTCACGGTCGAGTTCATAGCGGCTGCAGTGACACGCCTGCAATGAGTAGCGGTCCACTTTTATAATGTAGGCCGCTGAACTTTTACGCACTTAACGCACTTGCCGATGGTCATCAATGATCTAACGGCTACGATTAGTTCAGCAGATCTACAGATCTAGATCTAAGGGTTTCTTAGGGTTTCTTCAGGGTTTGAGCATCCTGACTGTTACATAAGGCCTAGACAGTCATGCTGTGCACCAAACTGATCACCAGGCACTGCAGATTCCAACAATAACCACACTCATTATCATGCCTTCATTTGTGCGGGCAGCTCCACGGTGGCCGCATTTGGTTTCTGCTTCCCGTCATCAACCACGCCGGCAATACTTGCTGTGCACATGTAGCGAGCCGACTAGGGGGCATGCCACCAGAACATGCTAACTCCGTGACCCGGGTGTTGGCGCCTCACATATGACACATCGGCAGTGAGTCATGCCTACGGGCCGTGCTGTCATCATTGAAGAGCACTTGTGCTGTGCGAGCCGCCCCCCCGAGTGCCCTCCTGGCGGTGCGCCGTCTCGGTCATTCGCACAGTCCAAACTACAGCAACTTGTCAACAGTCACCCCACCACCCCATGCCCGGGGATGAAAGGCCTAGACTCCCTGCTTGGGGGGGGGAGGCCTGACGCATTTGCGTGTTTCAAACCTCACGGGTCACCCAGTGTCGTACACCGTGTCCCTTCACACAGAAAGGCGCCCCGACACCCCATAGACATACGCCTCCGATGGGGTCAAACCATTCAGCACGGCTCATGCTCCCGCAGTATTCGTTGTTGCCCAAGCTGATGCAGCAAGGGTCAGGCCCCGCCGCGAGGGCCGAAGGGGGCCTTTCATACCGAGAGTGTGTGGTAACGTGGTGAAATCCACACTCGGTGTTTTCCCTTGATCTTTGCGCGGAGCACTTTGGTGACCGCGTGTACTTAGTCTTTTCCCCATCAGATGTCCGTGCCGGCGGAAGTTGGCACTTTCCTGGGGTGTCCAGAACAGCTAGGGGAAACCTCGGTGACCCTGTGAGGGCTTGACCTTGCGGGGACTTCACTGCAGCTGGGGTGCCCCTTTAACCTTGCCTTGCCTGGGCTTTAGCACCGAGGTAGAATATTTCTATAACGGACCTCGGTAGCATTTCAAAGCTGGATCAGCTCCCAGTTACCACACACTTTCTTTTTCGACTCGGATGTGTGTGGCTTATCCTTGTACCGATGCCTTTGGCACCAAGTAGCCACAGAAGACCGGCTGCACTATGTACCCACGCCGGGGATCAAAGGATTCAGCACACACTTCGGGACACTCATCCAGATTCTCTGGAGCTCACTAGTGAAGAATGGGACCCCCTAAGCCTCAATCTCACAAAATGCACGTGTGGCAGTGACTGGTTCAGTTCCTTCAGGAGCGTCCGCGATTCGCTTGGGGCTTGCTCTACTTTTTTTCTGGTAACTCATGGGTATTGCACTTGCCGGAGAACTCGTGTTCATTGGCCATGCTGTAAGGTGTTGACACCTCGGTGTGAAGGGGGATGGCCACTGGCTGGATGTGGATCGTGGGATATGGTTGTTCCCGTGGGTTCTTTCTGGCGGGGACTGCCTCTTCAGGAGCATACCGGATGTGTCTTGGGCTTGCTCTCGTTGTTGTCTGGTGCCTCATGGCCGTTTCACCTACTGGGGGACTGGTGATCATTAGCCAAGATATGAGGTATTGGCACCTCGTTGTTAATGGGGACGGCCACTGGGTGGAGGCGGCTGGCGGGATGTGGCTGTCCTCGTGGTACCTCTCGAGCGGGCACTGTCTTTTCAGGAGTGGCGTGGGTTCGTCTGGCGCTGGTCTTTCTCGTCCAGTACCTCATGGCTGTCACACATACCGCGAGACTCATGTTCACGGACTGGGATATGGGGTGTTGGCACCTCGTTGTGAACGGGGACGCCTGCCAGTTGGAAGTGTTGGTGTTGGGGTGCTGTAATCACAAATACCCTCCCCATCCCATTCCCCTAATCCCACCACCACCCCTGCCGCCCCCCTTCACTCCAATCTGCCGCTCCCCTTGATTCCGAATCTAACTGTTTGGCTCCCGTCCGCACTGACCTCCACCACAACCCTCCACCAACTTGAAACCCAAGGAACCACCGACGTGCCGTGGTCATACGTCCTTCGAGCTACACGCTATGTCGCTGACACCGACCCTGAGCTCCCCCAGTGTGTCATCCACCTTATACCAACTGACACGACCAGGTCCCTCCACACTATGTTCCCAACACCTTTGTGGGCCCATAAGTCAGATTAGGCGAGTATCCTGCGTAGGATACGCAGTTTGCGGCTTCGCCATATCATACGCCATGTGTTAGGTATGGGTCGAGCGTAAATCCGAAAATCCGAAATTTTAAGGCGTGTCACCTCAGGCGCGCGGATTATTGATCTATGTATGAGAAATGTCGGGAGCGTGACTGCTAGCGTGCGTAGGTCCTACAGTGCGGTGAGGCCTATAATAGTACACGCCGCCACGCCCCCCTGTATCATTAGAAGACTTTATCATAATAGGCCCTATGGTGATGATATATATATATCTACATATATTGTATATATATATATACAACGTTGTATATATATATATATATATCACTACATATATTGTAATGATATACGACGTATATACAGGTTGGCTTGTTAAAACTAGTACATCGGAAATCGGGCCATATCTCATCATGGCGTTAAGCCATCAGAAAATTCTCCCATAAGCTGCATGCACAGCTCGAGTAGATATGTCGACATGAAATGGTTCCTGACAGGGAATCGACTTTGGGAGACTTTGGGAGCGATGGGGCGAGGGGTAGAGACTATTTCCCCCAAAATCGCCCCCCTCCGACACCATACATATACCTCTGCCACCCTTATTTTTTTGTCGGATTGTCGGTGCCCGATTTGGTTGCCAACAGTGACTTGGGATGCACCGTAATTATTTCCGATTTATTGCATGCTCCCCGAATTAATTATGAAGTAATGTAGTTTTGCGTTACACGTGGTGACGTGTGCGTGGGGGTGACACTTTGACAAAATGTTATGTAGGCTAGACCGCGCGCTTCCAGGCATATGTCAGGGTTGCATGTGCAAGGTCTTTCGGTCTTGTCAACATTCATGCAACAAATTTTCGATAAAGTCCTATGGGCAGTAACCCTCGTACGCGTAACACGAATCGTGCACGAAATACGTAAAAGTTGCACGTTTCTGTGCGGTGATGCACGCGTGTGGGGGGGCTTGATCGGAATGGTGGTGGGGCAATTATAACTACGTGTGGGCCCTGCACCCTTCCACCAAGTGTCATTAGGATCACACCCTACAGCTTGATGCAATGCTAAAGTGATTCGCGTACACCGAAAAAGTGTACTAGTTTTAATGGGCCAACCTGTATATATGTAACATACATATATATCGCCACATGCCTATGTGTACATGAGAGGATGCGGGCTATACCCGGTGTATGATGCATCATTATAGGGCCTATAATGATATATACTGCTTTCACTATGGGCCGTATAGGCCCTACAACGATATTATAGTGTTATAAAGCTTTATAATGATATTGCTTCTGATAAGCCTTATGATGATATATATCATGATAGCTATAATGATATATATCATTATAAGGCTTGTGGTTTACGTCAGCCGAGCACGTATCATTATAAGACTTGTATCACTATAGGCCTTACTGCGCTGTGCACCTAGCTCACAGGTGCTACATTCCCTCATTGTGCCACGTGTTGCAGTAGTCTAATCCCAATACAAACGTGCGTTTGACTATAACAGGAAGTCTGGAGGCCTTTCGCGCGTCTGCCGTACACGCGCAGAAAGGGGCGTGTCATACATCGGATGCACCGCATGCGTCCCTCGCCGTATCCTACGACGTGCGCATGGGCCCACTCCCTCTGATTTAATATGGGCCCACTAAGGCCACAACGGATCCTGATATCTCCCAGCGTGTCATCAACCTCGTACCAACCAATCCGACCAGGGCCCTCCACGCTATGTTGCTGACATAGATCCTGATCTCTCCCAGCGTGCCATCAACCTCATACCAACCAATCTGACCAGGGCCCTCCACGCTATGTTGCTGACACGGATCCTGATCTCTCCCAGCGTGCCATCAACCTCGTACCAACCAATCTGACCAGGGCCCTCCACACCTGCAGGCAGAACGGCCCCAGCAGCAAACGCATCCACCTTCCCGTGCAGAGCACACCCCTGAATCCTCCAGAGCAGCGGAGGCCCAATCCGAACACGCCCTGCAGCAAGAGATTTGACAACACCCCAAATGACCACTGCAATGAAGGAGGCACCACTTGGGAGCCCAGAGAATGAAACTAGATCATCCGATTGAAACCCAAAAAACCCTAAACCCTAAAACCCGAAGCCAACGCAGCGACCACAGTCCGCACCAGATGCATGCCGGATCCCCGTGTGTGTGCTGTCACCGCGGGGGACACCCTGCCGAGGACCACTATATTCCCTCTGCTTACCCGTGACCCAAGCACGCAATGTTCCCTGTGGAGTCCACACCAGGTACCAGGTACAGGCGTTCGGTGAGACTTATAACTGTCTCTTGAAGAATGAGGCATCCCTTGATCTTTGCGGGGAGCACCTCGGTGCCCGCTTCTGATTTATGCTTTCGTGCATCTTCCATTTTGTGTCCAATGGTTTGCATTTATTGTCCAACAGTTTGCACCCATCGAACACGAGCCGCTGGGGGGCACACCAACAGGGTTCGCTTGCTCCGAAACCTGGGCCATGTCGTTGGCATTGATTCCTATCGTTAGGGAGAGTGGATGCCCCAAAAGTAAAAAAGAAGGCTGAGAGCGTGAGTGAAGGCAATAGGAGTGCTTGCGGATGCCTTAAACACAAAAAAAAGAGACACAGACCGGGATTGAAGGCAGGGGCGTTGCTCGCGGAGGCTTCACGAACAAAGACTTGCACTGAGGCTGCAACTTGGAATGGGAGTAACAGGCTGGTGGCCCCGCGTGCCCATCACTGAGGAGGTGTGAACGGCTTGTGTCGGTGGCGTGGATGGCCCCAGATGGACCATTATTTCACAAGTAAGCATACGAAGGACTTTCTGGTAAAGACGGATGTGTACACCGGCCAAGCAAAAGGGGACGCTAAGGTGCCCACCCCCCTCACCTCTTTTTTCAGCAAATATGATGTCATCTACAACCTCTGAGCTCTGCGGTTTCTCAGATAGCGGCCATTTGACTATTAAACCTGAGCATTTTTTGGCGGCAACCCCTGGGGGAAACATAAGCACATACACATGAGCATGCTTGCGTGAATGGTTTGAACATGCATGGCACGTAGTATGACGCTGTGCATATGTGGACGGCACATTCAGACTGCACCATATGTGCATTCATACCAGCTCGTACACCCATTTATTTATGCAATCCAGTGTTTCATGTACCTGGTATCGATGTGCATGTTCACTTCATGTTTGGGAAAGATGGACATGTTCACGTCATGTTGGGAAAGATGGACATATTCACTTCATGTTTGGGAAGGATGGGCATGTTCACTTCATGTTGGGAAAGGTGGACATGTTCACCTCATGTTGGGAAAAAATGGACATGGTCACTTCATGTTGGGAAAGATGGACATGTTCACTTCATGTTGGGAAAGATGGACATGGGAAGTAAGCTGCTGAAGGTTGCGTCTTGTGTTCAGGCTACTTTTGATGTTCTATCGTCTGTTTCTGGCTCTCTTTCCGAGTGGCTCAGTTGGGCCGAGGTGGATCTCGATCTTCCTTGGAATGAGGGCATCAACAAGCAATGGACTAGCGACATTGAGTATTTTGAAAATTATGATTTAAATAGATCTCCTCGTTTGACAGGCACGGCCGCCACTTTTCTTCCCCTCTTCACCCTTCGCGTCATAGGCACGGTCAACTCTTTCCTTCCCCTCATCACTCTTCGTGCCACAGTCACAGCCGCCACTTATCTTTCCCATTTCACTGTTCGCACTATAGGCACAGCCGCCACCTTTCTTCCCCTTATCAACCTTCGTGCCACAGACACGGCTGCCACTAGGCTGCCCCTCGGTTGGCCCTCTTCGCCTTTTGTGGGACAGCCACGGCCACTTCATGGTGTGCATCCCTCAAACACTGCGCGGCCTCGCGCCATTTTGCATCCCTCAAACATTGCGCGGCCTCGCGCCATTTTGCATCCCTCAAACACTGCGCGGCCTCGCGCCATTTTGCATCCCTCAAACACTGCGCGGCCTCGCGCCATTTTGCATCCCTCAAACACTGCGCGGCCTCGCGCCATTTTGCATCCCTCAAACACTGCGCGGCCTCGCGCCATTTTGCATCCCTCAAACACTGCGCGGCCTCGCGCCATTTTGCATCCCTCAAACACTGCGCGGCCTCGCGCCATTTTGCATCCCTCAAACACTGCGCGGCCTCGCGCCATTTTGCATCCCTCAAACACTGCGCGGCCTCGCGCCATTCTGCATCCCTCAAACACTGCGCGGCCTCGCGCCATTTTGCATCCCTCAAACACTGCGCGGCCTCGCGCCATTTTGCATCCCTCAAACACTGCGCGGCCTCGCGCCATTCTGCATCCCTCAAACACTGCGCGGCCTCGCGCCATTTTGCATCCCTCAAACACTGCGCGGCCTCGGGCCATTTTGCATCCCTCAAACACCGCGCGGCCTCGCGCCATTTTGCATCCCTCAAACACCGCGCGGCCTCGCGCCATTTTGCATCCCTCAAACACTGCGCGGCCTCGCGCCATTTTGCATCCCTCAAACACTGCGCGGCCTCGCGCCATTTTGCATCCCTCAAACACTGCGCGGTCTCGCGCCATTTTGCATCCCTCAAACACTGCGCGGCCTCGCGCCATTCTGCATCCCTCAAACACTGCGCGGCCTCGCGCCATTTTGCATC
>LGRX02011903.1:0-17968 GCA_001247695.2 Cymbomonas tetramitiformis | reverse complement strand
CCCCAGAGGAGATGCAGTTGCGCGGCGCCAGGTGGCGCGTCCCCAGAGGAGATGCAGTTGCGCGGTGCCAGGTGGCGAGCGCCCGGAGGATGGTTTCCTCTTTCATGTAGTTCCTTGCTCGCTGCCCCGGGTGTCCGGTGCACCAGGGCGGTCCCAGCTCAGTTTGATTGCAGCGCGAAGTGGGCATCGAATGGCGCGATCCCAATCCGCGGTCAGATGTACTTTACTCAGCCCGAGGGGGGCTCAGTCGAGCGCGGCATCGCCGCGGCGGCAGCGGCTCAGCCGCGAAAGTGAGCGCGGGCGTCGAGCGTGGCAGGCAAGGCGCCGCATCTCAAGATGGACATTCGCGTGGCCGCGTCGAAGGCTCTGACATGCGCCCTCGAGCGCAGCGTGCAGGAACGGAACATGTTTAAGGTTAGAGCCCAGTGGGAGTGGGGGGCTTTGATGGGGAAGGCTCTGAGGATGCAAGGTATGCCCATGGAGTGTGTTGCTGGGCCTTCGCTGGTGCGCCGATGCTCGCCTGAGCCCCCCTCGGGAGGGCGCCAGTCTATCTGAGCTGACGCATGCTGCTGGAGGGAACCCACTGTGCTGATTTGCCCAAGCCGGGTGTGCGACTCAGGCGCTTGGCGGCATTGAGCGCCTGTACCAAATGATCCTCAGCAGCAGTGTGGAGGTGCAGGTGAGAGTGCCAGCCGCCTCGGTGCCCAGCGCCCCCTGCTGCCTTCTGTTGGGCGCGGAGGATCCTGTTGGATTCATCAGCACCAATCACAGCGGGCCAGCTTCATCAGCACCAATCACAGCAGGCCAGCTTCATCAGCACCAATCACAGCGGGCCAGCTTCATCAGCACCAATCACAGCAGGCCAGCTTCATCAGCACCAATCACAGCGGACCAGCGGGGCCTTCTAAATGCGCACACCCGTGTGGCTAGAATGCCGCGCATGGTGCCAACGCCCGGGCGCCGTGCGTGCGGGTCTAGGCACGGACGTGCCCCCGGGGGTATACGATGGCCGGAGCGGCTGCCTCCTGTGCGGGGTCGCCCACCAGGTCAAGCAGCGAGGACCTACACACGCCAATTGCCGGACGTGTCATCGGCTGAGGGTGCAGCGGTGGGCGTGGGTGTGGAGTGCGGGGCGGCTTGCCAGCGGTGCGTTTCGCATATGCTGTCGCTGTACCCTGACCCCTGGGGCATCTGCCTGGAGAAGCCCGAGATCTGGACCCTGGGAGACATCGGGCTGCGGCTCATGCTCAACATGCTCAAAAAGCTCATCAACCCGATGGTTGGGCTGAGACGGGTGCCTCCTCAGATCCCCCTCCGCTCTCCTCTCTTTCCCCGCAAGCGGCGTCGGCTGCGCTTGGTGTGGGCGCAGATGCTGAACCGCCACGTCTCCTCACTGTGCATGCATCACTGCTCACGGACGCCCTGTCGCCATCCCCACTTGTACCGCAGCGCGGCCGCCCTCCTTGCGATCCGTGCGGGGAACATGCTTGATGATGGGGTCGGGGCTGAGGTGGCCGGGTGGGTGTCACAGTCGCGGCTTGTGGACAAGATCATCACCAAGGTCCTGGACCCCCCGGCGCTGAGGAGCAACCTGGCGTCCCTGGTGCAGCCGTACTGGCATGCTGTGCGAGTCGCCATGAAGATTGAAGGTGCTGAGCAGCCACTCCCATTCAGAGACTGGGGAGGCAGGAGGGGGGGCTCTGATGACGCTTCAGGGGTGTGCAGTCGCCGAGGCAAGAAGCGAACGTCAGCTGCAGACAGTCAGGGAGCCGGACAGTCGTCAGACCTCGGCAGTCGCCCGCGGCAAGGCGCCACCATCAGTGTTGACAGATGGGAAGGCGAGGGAGCGTCAGAAAAAAGGCAGTTGGGGAGGTCGGTGACCCGTCAGGCATGGGCAGTCGAGGAAGCGCGTGACCCTAAACCCTAAACCCTAAAAACCCTAAACAAGCAGCTGCAGTGGAGAGCGTCATGTGGACGGGAGCGTTATGGGGGTCGCAAATAGGGGTTGCGGAGGCGAGCATTCCTCGGACGGGAGCGCTGTGGGGGTGGCAAACAGGGGTGAAGTCGCAGGACATCCGCTCCATCCTAGACCTGGCGCAGGCGTCCGCCATGCGGCCCGAGCGCCTCCTGCACAGCATCACCCACGCGCACGCCGCCGTGCTGACTCAGCTCGCGTCGGAGCCCAAATACGCCGAAGTGCTTACCTCTGGCAGGGTATGCCCCATTCTCTTTGCCGCTCCTCCACCCTCCCCGCCCTCTGCTCCTCCACTCCTCCCTGCCCTTTGCTCACTCCTCCACCCCCTCCCCGCCCTCTGCTCCTCCACCCCTCCCTGCCCTCTGTTGCTCCTCCACCCCCTCCCTGCCCTCTGTTTGCTCCTCCACCCCTCCCTGCCCTCTGTTTGCTCCTCCACCCCTCCCTGCCCTCTGTTTGCTCCTCCACCCCTCCCTGCCCTCTGCTGCTCCTCCACCCCCTCTGCTCGCTCCCCTCCACCCCTCCCTGCCCTCTGTTTGCTACTCCACCCCCTCCCTGCCCTCTGTTTGCTCCTCCACCCTCCCCCCAACCCTCTGCTCCTCCACCCCCCAACCCTCTGCTCCTCCTCCCCTCCCTGCCTTCCTGTGTTCTACCCCTCCCTGCCCTTCGCTTCTCCTATGTGCTACCCCTCCCTTTCCTCTGCTCTCCAGCTCGTCCGCTCCTGCGCTCCACCGTTCTGCCTGTTTCTCCGTCACGACGCCCCTCGGTGCTGCCGCGCCCTACGCCCGCCGTGCACCCGCTCCTCCGCCGCTCCAGCCCTCCTCACCCTCGCCGCTCCACCAGTCCGAGGCGCACGGAGCAGCGGCACCTCGTGCCAGCGCGACCAGAGCGGCGCCCCCCCGCAGCCCTTCGCATGGGCGGCGCTGACCACCGCCATGGATTCGTCCAGATCTGCCCACGGCAGTGCCAATGAATGCAGCCCGCCAGGTGGATGTTGCGCTGACGTGGCATGACCGGGGGATGCGCCATGCCAGGTGGATGCTGCGCTGACGGCGGCAATCAGCAACACCGAGAACCGCAATCACACCCGGAGGGAGGCGATGGCGGTGTTGCTGCTTATTCTCAAGCACCCTGACCCTGCAGGTGGGGAGCTCCTCCCACTCGGGCATCCCCCCCCAAATCTTTCCTGACCGGCCTTGCCTTACCAGCCTTGCTAGGAGAACCCAGGATGGAAGGGGGGCCGTGCGCGGTGCACCTGCATCCACTCCTGGAGCTTCTGGGAGCTTCTGGGAGGGGTTGAGCCCTGCCTGCGCTGTCTACCGATGGACTGTCCGTGAGCCGGGGCAATCCGCTCCCGCATGCGTGTCACAACCGAGCTGGAGGCGGCGTGTGGCAACGCAGATGCAGCTGTGGTCAATGACGACGCGGGGAAGGAGAAGACAGCTGCTTCGCTGGTGACGCGCCCTGTCTGATGTCTTCGCCCTGCAGCTTGATTCCCGCCCTCCCATCACTTGCACCGCTGTCCTTCAACGAGATGCCCGTGCCGGCACCGGCCCAGAAACCTGCGTGGCCCGGCTGGCACACCAAAGCCGGTGTCGGGCAACGGGGGAGGGAGGCGGCGGCCTGGCCGGCGCTTTTGGCGCAGCGGTTGGCAGCTGCACAGCTTGTGGCCGATATCGCCAACTATGACTCAAGGGTGGCACCCTGCACTGGTGACCAGGTGGAGGGAGCAAATCGTTCATCCTTCTCTCACATGCAGGGGGCCAGGAATAATTACTATCGGTCACACATGAGGGTGAGAGCACCTCACCCTGACCTATGCATCTCACCCACTAGGTATCGTGTGTATATAAGTGTATGATGGGGGCGGCTTAACCTTGGACCGATGCCTTTGGCATCACATAACCACAAAGGATCGGCTGCACTATTTGTCTCCGGAGCTCGCTAGTGTAGAATAGGCCCCCCTAAGCCTTACTGAGCCACCTGAGCCCCTCTGCAACTGAATCGGCGGCGCGCTGCTGCCGTGTCTCTGGAGCCTGTTCACGTCTGCCCCCCGAGCTGCTCGAGCCATCTCTCCACCACCAAACCGAGGGAGCTCTCTGCTCCCTGAGCCTCACAGGGCCGCCTGATGTGTGATGCTTATCCTTGGACCGAGTTTTTTGGTGGCACCTTTCTGGTGGGTACTGCGTCTTGAGGAATGCGGCACATTAGTCCGCTTTTGTTGCGAGAAGAGGCAGGGTGGGGTGTCGGCCATCCATGCTGCTTTGCATTCGGTGTGTGTGGTGTTGGCGTGATTTGCACCTTGCCACGCTCCCAACCTGTTCCTGAATGCTTCTCAAATCCACTAGGATGATGATGCGCTGGCTTTTGTCAGCGGGCCCCTCACGTTCGAGCGAGCTCCTCTGTCAGCTTTGAGTCGTGCCTCTACTGGATCCATCCCACAACACAGCCTGCTGCCCCTTCTCTGGCCACTGGGCTCGGTGCGCTGCCCGCGCGTTGCTGTCCCGGGCGGTCCTGGCAGTGGCAGTGGCTCGGCGCGCCCGCTCGGAGCTCCGGGATCGCGAGTCTCGTGCTTCACACGTTTCGCGGGACACTGCGCTGGCGACCTTTGGCTCTTGTCAATATCCCTTTATCCCCTCTACTCAGTTTTCCTCGCTTCTGGTCCGTTGATGGCGGAGGATTTGGAGCATTTAGATGCACCACGTGGCGCATGCAGGGCGAGTCTCCCGCACGTCCAAGGCTCGGGGCTATTTGTGTGCAGCAAGCGCGACCTCGGCTTCTGCTTCCATTCCCTCTAGGCGCCTGGTGACGGCGCACTGCCGGCTGCATGCGCGCGCCTCCTTCAGCTACCGCGCTGCTGGCAGACTCCTGCTATCGGATTCGCTACTTGTCTTGGAAGAGCTCTGGGCACGCTTTGGTGTGGCTGCTGTTGCATCTTCTGGCGTACCCGCAGCGCCTCACTGCCGTGAGAAGATTGGCTGAAGCGTCTCGCGGTTTTGCCACAAGCTGACCGGAAGCAGCGGGGCACCAGCGTCCTCCTGCCGCGGCGCGGTGCTGAAGGGTGGTGCGAGGGCGAGGGCGCGCTGCGGGGGGCGACCGGAGTGCAGGAGCGCAAGATGGTTCAGGTGATGCTGAAGGGCCTGGATGCCGCCAAGATGAACGTCGGGAATCCGATCGGAATACCGTACCGCGAGCCGCCGGAGAAGTCGATAGCCGTACGCTTCCCCACCCAATCGGAGCCCCGGGCAGCAGAAGCTGTTGAGTCAGGAGGTCTCGTCCACGCGTCCATTCAGAGCGCCCCCCAATGGGTCTGGGATGGAATGACGCGGCGTCACGCGAAGCTGCCCCCTTTGGGTTCGAGACAGCCTGCCGTCGCGTTAAGCGGCTCTCGTTGAATTGTCGGAGATGAGTTTGGGCGGCTGTGTCAGCACCAAGCTATTGGAGGAGCATGATTGTCGGCCTGGCGAGGCAGGCGGGCCATGCACTACCTGGCGGTTCCTACGCCGCGTGAGGGCTGGGAGCTGGAATGGGCGCTGGCGCTGGGGCTCGTCCCTGGTGCAGAAGGCGTGCTGGCCTCTGACTCTGAAGCGGTTCTGATGCAAGTGGGAACGGATGACCAGATGGGGGTCTGACGTGGAGGGGGATCGGACGGCGGCAGGAGCTTGCCTCCTGCTCAATCATGCTCATGGCTACGGTTAACGATGTGTGGTCGACCTCGGAGGTGGCGGCCTTAGTGACGATGCTGCCGATGTGGACCGACAAAGAGCTGCAGTACCACGCGGCATCGATGTGGCTCCTCGCCCGTGGCAACCCGCGAAATAGCGAGCTCCTCAGCCGCTTCGACGCTGTGGGAACCATCCTGACAGTTCTACAGTCGCAGATGACGAATAGCATCACCCGCGATGTGCGCTGCATCCTCATCTCCCTCCCTCCCCCCGCGGCCTTCTCGCCGCCAGACCCTCGACCTCACCCCGCCCCCTACAGGGAATTTGTGCGGATCCCTCTCACATTACCCTCGGCCTCACCCAGTCCCCCCACTCTAGCACCATCCTTCCCCTCGACCTTCCCCCAAGTTCTTGCCCGCCGCCCTTCACAGCACTCTCGCCAAGCCCTCTCGGTAAAGTCATCTTACCTCATCCAGGGCGTCCACTGTGGCGAGTCCACCGACGGGGCACACTGCAGTTGTGAGGCCTGCAGATGTTGAGCAGGGCGCCAGCGCGTGACGGGCCGCGGGCTGTCGCTGATGCGCGTGCGCGGGGGAGCGCGGAACCGGCTCGCAGATGGAGCGGCAAGGAAAGATTGACAGTGAGAAGGCGGCCATCGAGCGGATGAGGCTGAAGGCGGAGGAGAGGAGGCAAATGGAGCAGGCACGCGCCCCCCTGTTTTAATTGAACCGAGCCCGGTCTTTGCCCCGCCGGATCAGACTCAGATTGCGACCACAGTGTGGCGCTCCCCGGGCTCTGGGCGCAGAATGACTTGCGCTGGACCCCGGGGGGTTTCCCGGCGAGGGGGCTCCTCAGCGCTGCCCTCGACGTGAACAGCAAGGCCCTAAACCCCGGCAGAGCTTGACCACCTCGCCGGGGCGTTCCCTGGTGCCTCTAGTGCCTCTAGTGCCTCTCTAGTGCCTCTGGTCGCTGCACATCGCTCGTTGGAGGGTGTGCACAGCGCCTCGTTGGGCGGCGAGCGCCATGCCGTAGCTCATGGACCTGAATGGCTCGTTGAAAGTGAAGGGGTTTTTCTTTAGCCGGGGGAGGGGTTGGGTGACATGCCAGGAGATGGAAGAGCAGCGCGAGTTCGAGGAGCTCGAGAAGGAGCTGACGATACGGATTGCGATCAAAGAGGGGATGCAGCCGGACCCGGACCTGGACAAAAACGGGGTCCCGGTCCGCCCCCCATGTCAGCATACCCTTCTCTATCCCTGTCTCCTGTGAAAACCCTAAAAAACCCTAAACCCTAAATACGATCATGGAGGGGATGCCGCCGGACCCAAACCTCTGTGAACACGGGACCCCGGTGCTCTCCCCATGTGAGCCTAACCCCCCACCCCCCACCCCGCCCCCTGAATGTGGCGTGGAGACACGTATGAGGCGCGGCGACTAGAGAGGTGTGGCACAGCCTGCTTGGATGGGTCAGGGTGAGCGTGGGGGGCTGGGTGAAATGAACAGAGATACACGGATCGTGGCAACGACATGGACACGTCACAATCCACGTGCAAGATCAAGGCGTTGCTCACCCAAAAAGTGGAGAAGGTGGGGACCCCGCGACCTGCTGCGATGCGGGGCTGGCGCGAGCTCGGGGGATGCCAGTGGCGCGCCCTTGAGCGCTCCAGCGCCGATCATGGTGCAGACCGGGGTTGGGGCTGGCAGTGAATTCCAGCAGGTCCGTCAGCTGCCTGGGCCTGCAGAGCCTGTAGGGCTGCAGAGCCACGTGCGTGAAAAGCTGCTGCACAGTGAGCGCAATGACGGGCGACCCGGGAACGTGTGGGCTGAGTGCGTGACACGTGGCGGGGTTTGGAGGGCTGCAGGCTAAAACTGATGACACGAGTATTCAGGACGCGCAGGACCTTTTCGAGAGGCAGCAGGCGGAGAAAATTCGGGCGGAGGTCGCCGATGAGACCTGCCGCAGGGTGCGCGCCTGTGCGCCTTGCGCATACGCCCCACGCCCCACGCAGCGCACACAAGGAGAGGGAGGACGCCTCTGCAGGCGTGTGACGGCGCTGGGCCTGGGGCGTCCAATTAGGGCGTCCTGCGATATGCTATTCGCAGCGCGTTTACTTGCCAGCGCCGTTGCCAGCCGCGCATGATGCCGCCGCTGCGGCGTCGCGTGGCAGAGGTGGCGCCGATGCCCTTCACGCCCCGCAATGAGAGATGCCGCGAGGTGCGGCGGCTCGGAGAGGACGGAGAGAGCCTCATCGGGGGAATGCTTGTCAGAGCCGCCCGCGCGCACTCACCTGTTACCCGACCAACTCGAAAGCTGCTGATGGGGCAGCGAGGTACTTCGTGAGTGTGAGGCAGATTTTCAAAGCTTCTGTCACAGATGCTGTGGGTGGGGGGTAAGGGGGGATGAGCGCAGGGGAAAAGGCGGGGATGAAAGTGGGGGATGAGTGGGGGATGAAAGTGGGGGATAAGGGGCGTGTGAGTGCAGGGGATGAGGGGAGGATGAGCGCGGGGATAAGGGGTGAGCGTGGGGGAGAAGGGGGATGAGCGCGAGGGATAAGGGGGCATCAGCACGGGGGATAAGGGGGGCATGCGCATGGGGGATAAGGGCCGGATGAGCGTGGGGGATAAGGGGGGCATGAGCGCGGGGGAGAAGCGCAGGTAAGCCAGGAGTGGCTTGCAGTGTCTCTGTGGCAGCTCCTGAGCACCCCGGCCAACCGCGTGCTAGTCCTGCAGCAGCGGCCTGCGTCAGGCAAGGGCTCTAAGGGGTCTGACAAGGTACATCTATCAGCGCTCTGAACCCTCCATTGCACCTACTGCTGGGCGGGCAATCCGTAGAACCCTCCGAGGCATCCGCTACCCAGCAGCCAAACTGGTCCCCCAATGCGCCTGCTGCTGGGCTCTCCGACTTCCCCCGGAACAGCGAACTGCGTCTGTCGCAGTTTGGGCACCATGTGTCACTGTAGCAGGCGGCGTACAGAGGGCATCGGGACAAAGCGGCGGATTGGCCTTGCATCTCCGAAATTAGCTCCCGGGGATTCGAGGCGCCTCAAAACTGGGGAGGGGCGGGGAGCGGAATCGCAGGGTGAGGGACCGCAGCCGCGCGCGGAGGGTGAATCCCGAGGCCCCGAATTGGAGTGCCATCTGACCACCTTGGTGGGCTTGCTGGACTGGCCGCGGCGCTTGACATACCCCGGCCCCCGCTTGTACCGCCTGCTCGTCTTCATCATCAATGCCATCTTCATGCTGGCGGACGCCGGCCAAACGTTCTTCGATGCCCTGGTGGACGCCGGCACAGTGCTCAAGCTGCTGGACATCGCAGGGGACGCCACCGCCCCCGCTCCTCTTCAAACCGCGGCGATGCGGCTCGCTCTCTTCCTCACCCCGTGCCCCGCGGTGCCGGACGCCCCGCCGGAGATGCAGAGTCCCGTACGCCCGAAAGGCCCGGCCACCGCCATCGCTCCCAGCCCTGAAAACAGCCCGCCAAGCACGCCCGCCCACGCCACGCGGCGAGTGCGGAACTTTGCCAGCGCGGCACCTAAGGCAGTGCCTAACGTCAACTTGCAGCGCGGCAGATCCGGCCCGCTCGCGCCACCGAAATCCTCCTGGGACGATTCCGCGCTGGCAGAGGCGGGGAGACCGGCGGGCCTCTTCAGTCTGGCGGAGTCAGAGGAGGAGAGCCCTGTCGGTGGCGACTCGCTCATCGAGGCGGCCATCGGCGCCCTCGAGGCGACGCCGCCGAGCGCCAGCGCGGAGAAGATGCCGCACAGCAAGAGGAAGAGCGTTCTCGCGAAGCAGGTCACCATGAAGATGGGGCAGGAGCTTCACGACTTTGAGGTTGCCGCCTGCCTCCCACCCGACTTGCCACCGCCAGCCTTCCGCGCGACCCGCTGCCGACCCTACTCCTGCAGGCCTCGACACCCCCAAAAGCTTCCCTTGGCGTCATCGTGCGCCGCGACATCTGGAGGCGGTGCACTTTGATTGATGACAGCGATGACAAGAAGGCCAAAGTTGACGCTGGGCTCCTCCACGTGACGACCCTTGCTTCCAAGGAGACTCCTCTTCGCAACCCCTCTCTTAGGAGAGGGGCCTGCCGAGGGGGGCCTGCCGAGGGGGGCTTCCTGATTTTGGAACTTGCCCTGGGTATGGAAGGCAGTTTGTGCTGGAGGCGTGGATATACTGCTCTGCTCTATCTGCTTGAGTGTGCTTCCTCAAAGTAAGCATGCGTAACCGCTGAGTTAGTATTAGTAGTAGTAGTAGTAGTAGTTCCCAGCAAAGGGAGCCGGGGGAGGGCATGCCTGGGGCTAGCAGGAGACACAACCGAAGTTCCGCCTTGGTGTGCACGAAGCAGCGCAGTGCGACCCCCGCCGTCCCTGCCTCGGGCCGAAGCTGTTGCGCCTCCTTGCGGAGCCGTGGATGCCCGAAGCGCCGCGCGGGAGGCTGGCACTGCTGGCACTGAGGCAACGCTTCGTCAGCGCGGGCTGCGGCGCGCATCGCAGCGACACCCGCGCACCGCCACGCTGCCAGCGGCCCCGTGATGGCCATTCATGGCCGCGCATGTGCAGCCCGTCCCGAGCCGCGCTTCGCGTGCTTACAATCGACGCTGCGCCGCGCGGCGCCACCGAATTTCCCACCTCGGTTGTAGATGAGGTGGCAGGGGGCTGGGTGCGCAGGGACACGCCGTGGCTGACGACTGAGGCGATGGAGCACGCGGCGGCGCAGCAGTACACTCCGGTGGAAGGAGCGCAGCCTCCAGCCGGGCTCCTGGAGCAGGTCCTGAGCAACTTGCTCGAGAGCACTGACCGCAGCTTGCTGCTGGTCTGCGTCAAAGGTGCGCGCCTTCCTCGCCCGCGGGTGCGCGATCGTGCGGCGCGCGCGAGGGGCTCGGCGGCAGTAGCCGGGTGCGACGAGCGCTCAGATGGTTGTGGATGCGGGGGCGTGGGGCAGGGGCTGCCCATGTGTCGATGCGACACCCGCGCAAGAAGGCGCTCGCGGAGCACGGCGGAGTGGCGGCCCTCACCAAGGTGGTCATCCAGGTGCGGGCCTCCTCTGCATCCAGCTCTCGAGTCTCGCCCCGTTCAGCTTGGCGGAGCCAAGGCTCTGATGCGGCATTGCACTGCTCAGGAGCACCGTGCGCCTCCCTGAGGGTTCGCACCGCGTGATGGCTTCGAGATCAACGACTCCCCAGCTTCGTGAGGCCCTGGCCAGCCGCTAGCTCTGAGGCCTCATGCCTCAGGTGCGGCGCTGGGGTCCGCCGGCGAGCCCTCTTTCTGGCCAACTGCAGAACGGTCCGAGGCAGCCTGTCGTCACGGGGCTGACGTGGCGGGTGCTGGTTGGCTTGTCCCGGGTGCAGTGCATCGGCCGTGAGAAGCTGGCGAGCGGCGTTGACCAGGCACGCCCCCCCGCACCCGCCTCCAGCAGTGCCGACGCCGCATGTGCTCGCTCCTGTGATGCTGGTGCAGTGCAGAGGCCAGCGAGCGGAGCAGAATGCGCCTCCCCCGGACATGTGAGGCTGTGTTCGGGGGATGCTACGTTCGGCCCAGACTTCGCGGGTGTATCCGAAGACGAGGGAGATCTGATCGATCACGTCTCGGTGAGCAGCTGTCTTGCACAAGGACCGCTGGGCCTGGTGCGGCGCTGGGGATTGGCTAGCCCTGCGCGAGTGCTCTGCCCTGGTTGTTCTGGGCCTAGGCGGAAGTGTGTCTGCTCGTCCTGAGGAGATTGGCCAGCTCTGCACCAGCAATGAGGGGTACAGGCGTGCGGTCCGATGGTTCACTTAAGGTTCGGGGAACTGGGCTCAAAAGCGTTTTTGGGAATTATTTCATCGCGAAACCCATATTTGACAGGTGATGCGATAAATCAAGTTTCGCAAAATTCTGGAGGCGAATTTTGCAACACGAGCCCCTACTTTAATGGGCTAGGATCCATGAAGGGTGTGTCCACGTGGTAACTAAAAAATCTGAGACGATTCTATCATTTCGATTTCCGTCTAGATTTTTTTCTGAGGTCGCCGACCTGGTTCCATCTGCCAAAACGCGGGTGGAAGCGATGACAGGTCAGGTCGCCTCGCGCCATTACCATGGATGAATGAGAGTGTCATGAGAGTGACGCGGGCCGTCACATACCTTGGTTTTGGGCAGGAGCTGCTGGAGCCTACGTTGATGGGCCTTCTAAACGTGTCCACCCTTCCGGCCAATCAGGTGCGAGAATGCTCTTGGAGAGCCCCGCCCGCGGCATCCCCTCGGGAGTCTCTGGTTCGCGAGCAACTCGAGGCTCCAACGAGCCTGTCATTCGCGCATCAACGAGCCTGTCATCCGCGCATCAACGAGCCTGTCATCCGCGCATCAACGAGCCTGTCATCCGCGCATCAACGAGCCTGTCATCCGCACATCAACGTGAGCGTGCCATGCAGGCGCTGCCAGGCCAGGCCGCGTCACAACGCTCCGTTGCCCTCGTGCCACTGCACGTGGCGGCGGGCCCTGTTTGTGCCCGACCTTCCTCGTTCGCGCAACCTGGCACTGATGACGGCTCATTTCACGCGCCGCGATTTGGCGTGGCTTCCGAGTTGGAGGCGTTCAGCGGGTCGGACCCGGACGCGCGCAACGCCCCGAAGAAGTCTGTTTGAAAGCCCGCAACGAAGGCGGTGACCAGCGAGGGTGCGGGCTGTCAGGAAACGATCTGCACCATCGGCCTTTACCTGCTGATGCGAGTCATCTCGCTGAAGGACGAGGTTGGAGGCCGCGCCGTGGACCTCGCGAGGCTCATTCTTTCGAACCTCGCGCTGCACCCTGCCAACTGCTCGCGCTTGTACAAGGCACGTCACATGCCACGTCACATGCGTCACGCGCCATTGTCCCTCGCGATGCCCGGTGGTCAACCCCGGCTCCTCCCAGCGCCTCGCGTGGGCGCCCCTGCTTGCCCCCCATCCGAGTCCGCCCGGTCCTCGTGGGGGCGGCGTGTGGCTGTCCGTGCAGAGACACGACGCAACCGCGCTGTCAGTACATGACGCACCCATACGGGCAGCCGGCACTCCCAGCGCTTGCTAGAGCTTCGGGAAGATTAGCGGGGAAAGTGGCGCAACCAATCGCGGGAGGGAGGGAGGGCGCCGGCCGCTTGCGCTTGGAGACCCGGAGCTTGTTGGCTGGCGGCGGCATCTGAAGCGGCGCGAATCCCTCAAGAACCTCGGGATTGTACTTGGATGGGGTTCGGAAGTGTCTCGGCGGGGTCCATGGAGAGGGGGTATGCGATGGCTGGCGTCGCAGGCGGAGCTCAGGAGCAAGGTGCAGGACACGGCTCGGAGTTTCTCCGAGGAGCATTTCACGGAGCAGTTCGGAGGGGGGGGGCTCAATGGGAGCTCGGGTAGCAGCGAAGGCGCGCACTGGGAGGAGACCAAGGGCACGGTGCGCGCCGAGGCGCTGATGCCACTCGCACTGCTTGGGCATACCTTGCGCATGCCTGTGCCCTGCAGCGATGCAGCCGAGGGCCTCAAGAGTTGAGGGTGTTTTGATTGGGTTGAAGCTCTGATGAGAGGTGCTTTGCTCGAGGGGTCAGGCGTCCGTGTGGAGCGGGGGCCTCTGCTCGGGGGCTCAGGGGCATCCTGCGTGAAGCTAAGCGCTTTGCACCCGAGCCTTAGATATCGGGCGGTGGTGTGCTCAAGGGCCGAGTCATGCGCTGCGGCTGAGTACGAGGAGCTGAGTCGGAGGCGCGGGGTGCTGGGAGCCAAGCAGTTCCTGGAGTGGATGGCGGAGACGTTCCGCGACGAGAAGGCCGCGGCGTTGCTCAAAGAAGGTCCTTCCTCTGCGAGGCCCCCGATGCAACTCTCTCTCCGGCCAGGCCAGCACAGCTCCCGGAGTAGCACGGCGCCTCTGGGGCGTCCGCCCAGCGCCCGCTTGGTGCCTCTCTGGTCCGGGAGGGGGCGCGGAAAGGGCGAGCCACAAGCTGTCTGGGCGCGGCGGACCCCTTTGAGCCCTGGGCGCGGTTGTGTGGTGCCGGTTGTCCTGCATTGAGTTCAAATTCCGTCGGCTCTGTGGGAGCGGGGGGTTGCGAGGCAGGTCCGGAGCGGAACCCCAATCTGAAATCCAACCCCAATCGGAAGCCGCCTCGCCCAGCGTCCGCCGGCAGCCCGGGGCCGACACCCAGAGAGCTCGACTCAGCTTGCGGCCCCTCGAATACGGTGAGCTCCGGCGGCCCCTTTCTGAGCGGGCGAGAGCTACTGAAGCCGAGAAGGTGTTTTCGCGTTAGTAGGAGGAGAGGGCTCCACTCGGATCACGGATACGGCTATGGTCAGCCGCTCGTGCGAGCAGGGCGGTAGACGGCGGAGGCCGGAGACCCTATGCCTTGCGGTGGGCTCTTTCGCCCGATGGGCGCTGAGACAGCGGCCAGCAAGTGCACTGGCCCCTCCCCTTCCGAATTGATCACATGTTCCGGGTATGTAGCAGCTTTGCCCAACCATCAACACACGGAAGTCCCGCCGACTTCACCCGCTGCAGGCACTCTCGCCACCCGTTTGCCAGTCGCTGGGTGGATGCAGCGCTGGGTGCCGGTGAGCCCGGGAGCGCCCGGGGGAGGCGAGACTGCAACGCTGCAAGAAACGATGCACGGTGCCGTGGATCCCCGGCCCTCGCCGCGCCTCTCGCCTGGATGGTCGCGTCAGCGTTACGGCTTATGAATCCGCGAATCCGCTGGCAGTGTCTCTCAGACCCCTTTCGTTTGAAAGTATAAACCGGCGCCCTTTCCTCCGCCAACTACGACTGGCTGCAGTGTGCTGTGGAAGGTCTGGGCCGAGGGGGGAGGGGGATCTGGTGGGAGGCGTGGCGGCGGCCCTCGAGGAGCCGAAGGCCTTCAGCAGGGGGCAGGCTGCTGGTTGGGCGGTGGCGGTGCGCGAGGATGCGGCAGTGCGGGCGGAGCTGCAGCGCCGCATGTGTCAGCCGAAGCACCAACTGTGGCGCGAGCGTCCTCAGTTCACGCCCACCACCCCCTCCACGAAGCGCAGCACCCAGAGGACCCCCTCGTCTGCCCGGGGAGCCCGCCCCCCTCTCAGCGCATCGGGGGCTGCGACCCACCGTCCAATGAGCTCGAGAGGTGCTCCCGCATGCTCTCTGCACCCTCGCCTCATGCCACCGCCCGATCTGTTCCTCCCCGTGCCCTTCCTGAGTGCCAGACCCCCCTGACTGCCACACCCGGCACTGCACTGATTCCTGTCGGATCAGTAACCCCGCCCACATGCTTCCCCGCAGCCCCTCATTCCACTTCACTCATCCCCCCCCAACCCTACGCCTTCCTATCCCATGCTTACACCGGCCTCCCCTGCGCCCACTCCCTCACTTCTCCCTCAGGCATGCTTGACTTCTCCCTCAGGCATGCTTGACTCTCCCGCAGGCGTGCTTGACTTCTTCCCTCAGGCATGCTTGACTTCTCCCGCAGGCATGCTTGACTTCTTCCCCGCAGGCAAGCTTGACTTCTCCTCAGGCATGCTTGACTTCTCCCGCAGGCGTGCTTGACTTCTTCCCTCAGGCGTGCTTGACTTCTCCCGCAGGCATGCTTGACTTCTCCTTCCGCGGTCGGCCTCCTCCGTCTGGTGCCATCTGGCCCTACTCCCATCTTCGGCAACGCACCCTGCATCTCCCGCGTCTCCTCCATGCACTGCGCCGCGTCTCCTCCATGCACTGCGCCGCGTCTCCTCCATGCACTGCGCCGCGTGCCGCAGGAGGCGTGAGGTATGACCTGGCGTGAGGCATGACCTGGAGTGGCGCTCGCGGCCGACTTTCTGATGGGAGCCGCTCCCCTGGAACCTGCAGCAAGCGCGTCATCACAGCTATGTCATCCGCGCTCCGCGATGAGGTTGATGGCGTGGCCGGTTGCCGGCAGAAGCCTGCAATGATGCTCAGGGTGGACCGGGGAGGGGCGGGCGTGACGCGCGGGCAATGGACGGCGCTCCGGGCAGGCCTGGGGACAAACACAGAACTAGACGCCCCTCCGACCGCGCCTTTGAGCGAGCCCGGTGGCGGTGGGGCGATGACTGACCGCTCGGAGGTGCGGAAGAAGAGGAACTCCACGATCTATCTCGAGATGCGGCGGAGGAACTTGGTCGAGGAGTTCCAGTGCGCCACCACCACGACCACAGACAGCGCGCCGACCAATGCAGCAGAGGCTCAGACGGTAGGGCCAGCGCATCGGAGGGCGGCGACAGAGGAGGCGGGTGCGGGTTTCGGGCAGCCGGCTGGGGGCAGCCCAGTGGTGCCGCCTCTGGACCTGGCGAGGCTGGGGGCGCCCGGCGAGGATGGCAAGAAGGCCTCGGATGGGACCCGCGACGTGTGGGCCCCGCGCATCGCCCGGACTCTGATGAACGTGCGGCCCACCAGCAGGGGCGGGGCGGGGCAGGGGAGCCCATCGCCTCGCCCGCCCTCTAAAGCTAAGCCAGCAAAGCCCCAGTCGGCACGTGGCAAGAGCGGGGGAGGCTCCGTGGGGGGGGGCTCGCTTCAGCTTGAGAAGGAGAGCAAGCCCTCTGGCGGGAGGGCCCAGAGCGCCCGGAAGTCCGTGGAGTTCGCGCCAGCGAAGAAGAGCGCACTCCCCGATGCCGCCCGCCACGGCAAGCGTCCCATGAAGCCGCCGGAGGAGCTCAAGCCCGCACTCGAGGTGCGGCCCCGGGCGCTGACTGTCCGCACGCGGCGCGGGCGGGCAGCGGGCTCGGGCGCGGCGCAGGCGCGGAGCGACCGTGGGGCTGGCGCAAGGCGGCGAAGGCAGGAAGTGCCCGAGGAGATGTTTCTCGAGAGCGAGAGGGGCGTTTGGAATTGTGAAATAGTCCGCATGTCCCGTGACCCGTTCCTCTGCCGGTTCGGAGTTTCTGGATTCCTCGGCTCAACAGTCTCGACTCTGTCGCCACGCGACCAAAGAGCTGGTTTGTTTTCTTTAACTGTCTCAAAATGGATTCGCGGGTCAGGGAAAACGCCTTCATACTTCCAGAACAAATATGCAAGTCCACTTGTCGATTATTGGTACGAGCGGCAAGGAGCTCATCGAAGGTGGCGTGGGCGTGGAACTGCGTGTGACACAGGGGCTCGCGCTGCGTCACAAGCCGCAGCCAAAGGAGAGGCCGCCACCCACGGAGGAGGTCTCACCCGCCCCAGCACCGCCGCACCCCCTTTCTCTGCTCGCCTCTTGCATGTGCTATTGCACAACGAGATAAGCCGCCTGGAGGCATCCAGCGGCTGTGGCCAAGCGCACAACTGTTACTCTACGGCCGGGAGGCATCCAGCGGCTGTGGCCAAGCGCACAACTGTTACTCTACGGTCGGGAGTCGTTGGATCGCATCAGTGCACTCAGCTACCCTGGGAATCACCAATACTGCGCCGGAAATGTGGAGGCAAGCGCCTGCTTGTCACGGTCACTGTGACAAGGAGACGCACAAGGGAATGAGAAAAGGACGCCCAGCGACCAGTTCCTGATGCTGCTGTTTCTTAGAAGGTGCAGATGTGTGTTGGCAGCACAGACTGTGGCACTCCTTGACCTGCTGCAAGCTCGAGGGGCAATGCGGGCGTCAGAGTTGGGGGTGGCTGGGATTGGGGCATGCGAGGGCGCCAGGCAAGCCTCGAATCTCTGGTAGGGGAGGGCTGGTCGGCATTGGTGGAAGATTTGGCGGCGGCGGATTTGGTGGAAGAGAGAAATCAGCAGCCGGTGCGGTCGGCCCGGAGCGGGGCACACAGCGCCCGCGGCGGGGCAAAGGGCAGCGCGATGGCAGACGAGAGCACCCTGGAGCGCCACGTGCAGCCCTGCCTGTGCCGGTGGTGCGAGAAGGCGCGTGCCTCGGACGAGGTGGTCACCACGGTTCAGCTGGAGCCCCGTCGGCACCGAAACAACGTGAACTTCGTGGAGCACTCGGTGTCGGTGAAGCGCGGCCAGGTGTCGCCGCGCCCACCCTTCCATCTCCCCCACTCTCAGATCTTCCTCAACTACGCAGACGTGCCCATGATCCCCTCCCCCCCCCCTGCCCATGATCCTCCCCGCCCCTGCCCATGATCCTCTCCCCCGCCCCTGCCCATGATCCTCCCCTGCCCTGCCCATGATCCCTTCCCCCGTCCCTGCCCATGATCCTCGTCCCCACCCCTGCCCTCTTGGCCCGCCCCCGCCAAGGCGCCTGCGTCTGTTCCTCCCCCAGCCTGCTCGCTGCACCCGATCTCTGTCCACAATGCACCCCAGCGACGCTGACCAGGCGCCATTGCACTGGCAGCGAGATGACGGTGACGATATCAGGGCGTGGGATCAGCACTGAGATGACGGTGACGATATCAGGGCGTGGGATCAGCACTGAGATGACGGTGACGATATCAGGGCGTGGGATCAG
>LGRX02011902.1:43390-66346 GCA_001247695.2 Cymbomonas tetramitiformis | reverse complement strand
ATGGCGGCCAGCGTCACTGTCGGCCTTGCGTTGATGCACCTAATGGCGGCCAGCGTCACTGTCGGCCTGGGTTTGGTTCCGTATGCTGAGCACGGCATGTGCAAGTGGCATGTAAGAGTCAGGACGGGCTTCGCGACAGTGGAAAGCTTTTGTCATGGTCAGCGCACACGTCAAGACAATCGCGTGATGTCTTGGCTTTGCTTCACGCGGCCGGAGTCTAGGAAGAAGGGTGGTGAGGCCGAATTTCAAACGAGAAGACTCCTGGGGATGGAAGTCCCATCCAAAGAAAAGGCTCGTGTCTGATAGAATATTCAGGATATCCTTAAGATGGTACCAAGCGAATGTAATACACAGCTCAAAATTGAAAGACTGAAAACGTACTCAGACCGCGTCCATCACCCCGAGGGAAGCATGTGCAAGCATTGCCTAAGCTGTTACACTTCGCGGCCAACTTATATCGCTGACTGCGTGAAAGGGAGAGTATACAGCAGTGCCCAGTGGCGGGCATGGCTTGAGACGAAGGTGGGTCTCGACATCTTTGCACTTCTGATAGGAGTATCTCACCTCGCCATAGTTTAATGGACTTATCGTCTGCTCCACTGTACAGGATTCCATTTGCGGAGTCGTATGCAAGGGCGGTGACGGCGCCCCGATGCCCTTTGAGGGTGAACTCGTGCTCACTGTCTCTCCATACTCGAATGGTCGAATCCCAGCCTCCGCTGTACAGGGCCCCTTCTGCGTAAACCAACGCAAGGATCCCTCCCGTGTGCCCGAAAAAAGTGTCCAGATGATGCCCATCATTCCACACCCGTATGGTCTTATCCTCGGAGCCGCTGTAAAGCAGGCCGCGGGTGCGATCCAGTGCGAGCGAGGTCACCTCCGCTCTGTGCCCGAGGAGGACGGCGACGGTGGCGTCGTCCCTCCAAAGCCGGATGGTTTTATCCTCCGAGGCGCTAAAGAGCGTGTCCTCATTCGCTGCGAGTGCGCGGATGGCTCCCGTATGCCCTTTCAGCCCAACTCTGCGCGACCAGTAATATCTGCCATTGCCGATCTTGGCCGACCAGACCCCGAGGACGCCTGTCTCGTCCCCGCTGTGCAGCACTCCTTTAAACTCAGCCAGTGCCCGGACAGAGCCTGCGTGCCCGGCCATGGAGTCCACCGGATTCCAGAGGTAATTTATCTTTCTCTTATCGTGCAGAGAATTCTTATCGTGCTCCACCGGCACGACTTCGGGTTTCCCTGCTGTATCATCGACGTCCGAATCTTCATAGAGATCCGCGAGGTCAGAAGTGCACTCTGAACCTTCGGGAGCCATGGGCGTGCCATCCTCACCTGCGTGGTTGCAATAATAGTGAGTTTCCTCACACGCCATTTGTTCCCCCGTGCATGCATCCTTACGACCGTATGCGAAGTGTGTGGAAAGCGATCGGAAAGTGCGGGTATGCGGAGGAAGAAATGCGCAGAGGCGGTGCCGATAGGGCCCAGACTAGTTCAGCAGCTTGTGTATCCCGCATGATATGTATATATCTGTTTGCGCGAACATTTTCTGGCACGAGGGAGCGCCAGTATGTCTATGGACCCCGTTGGCACAGGCCGAAAAATGAAGTTCTGATTCATGATCGATTCAGGATACACGATCCCCACTGATCCAGAAGGATCGAAGCGGGCAGGAAGCTCAAATTCGTGCAGACTGAGTTTCGAAAGAGATTAGTATAGCTACATGTTCTTTTAAGGAGAATACATAGAGTTTGCCCAGTTGTCGAGGGCGAACATGAACACACACATGAAACGCGTCAGGCATAGCATGACACACTAATTTCAGTGCACTATACACAAACCTGCAAGATCGGTTTCTGCTAAGCAGCATCTTCCCCCAAAATTAGTGTTGCTACTATCTAATGTATAGCTTAGAGTCCACGAACAACGAAAGGAAATTGCACACTATTATACGTTTCCCCAAAGAATGCACAGTTTAAGCTGCGGCGCAGATACCTCGAGTAAAAGAGCAGCAAACGATGAAAGGCAGTAAAAGCACCACCAACTTGTTACCGGCCCCCATACAGGCAGTGATTTTCAAAAATAGAACGCGCGAACTATGCCGTCGCAGAGAATGCTATCTCTTCAGGAAAATCTATTCGATACTTTGTACATCAGCGCAGGCAGACGAGAGTGGCAGCACCAGACCAGCTCATCAGCCAACATGAAGGAGGAATAATACACAATACTGTCACAGTCCACAGTCGATTTCACAGTTCAACAGAAATACAGTTGAGTGCGTTGTGATGGCGAGAGGCAGAGCGAGACTTCAGACTCTGAAAAATTGCCAGGCGAGAGCAGAGGGGACTTCAGGTTTACGTCCCGTTCACGTTCACTCGTTCAAACGTTCAGACGAGAGACAGAGAGAGTTCAGACCAAAAATCAAAAAGAAAATGCCAAAAATCAGAAAGGGTGAAGGCTATGCGCTCCGGAAGTCCTCGCTAGTCCATAAATCATTCACATTTAGTTATGCGGAAGTTGTCATCACCAGCCGTCTCGCCGCGCCGCGCCGCCGTCTCATGCCGATGCTGCTGCTGTCATGAGACGATCCGCAACGGTCACATAATAAGAGGTGATTTTCCTTTATTCCGTTATGGGTTATCATTGTCGATTATGAGGCTTCCTTTTGTTTTATTACACTAGCGAGACGAGTCGAGCTTGAGGTCCCGTAATGTTTTCGCCATGAGTTCCAGCTGCCATGTGGAGCTGTCTCGTGGTACGTAAGTAATAATAACGTCCTTGCGTTCTTCAGTACGCAACGAATTTCCTTAGTGAGGCCCGGAAATCCGTAGCCGCTTAGCGCCTCTGCCGCCAGAGTACCTGCAGCCACGGGCCCTTAGCGCTATGCGCACCGTGTCGCCATATCGCCGCGAGGTACAACAATGACAGCCTTTCTGTTATTTTCCAACTTCTCAGCTACGTACGCTGAACGACGGTTTTATTCCCTTGTCCTTCAAAGCACTTAGGCGTGTCGTTTTGCCAACCAAGACGGTAATATGTGACCTGCAACTAGAGACCGCTCCTCCCTCCGTTCTCTCTCTACACTGTTCGCTACTGTACGCCTCAGTCGCTTTCCCAAAATACGAGTTGCTCGCCGTGCACCTCGCAAGATGTTTCGAGCTCTCTTTGCGACAGCACATGTGTACGTTCGGCTTGTGCGGAACGCGTCACGTTCGCCAAATGGCCAGATTGTGCTCGCACTCTAGCAGCGGGTTAGCTATTTGTTTCGTCGCTTCGCACAGTCGGACATTTTCCCACACCGCACAGTCAGATACTTGCCAGCTGAATCATAGGGTAAGCTGATTCTGCTTGTGCACTCCGCTAAATCGCGTGAAGGGATGAACTCGCGCGGCGATATTTACAGGAATACTATGCGTCGCCATCCAAGTCCCCTAGGCGACTAAGACCGGAGCCGACCACCCCGAGGCGGAAGCCGGATCCTAGTCCGCCCAGAATGCGCGTGTCCGTCCCCGTTCGTGGAGAGGCAGCCGCCGCTTGGCGACGCGTCGTGGAGCTCAAGGAAGTCCTCGACCACAATCGTAAACGCGTTGCGCACCTCGAGGGTGAGTCCCGCAAAATCTGTTGCTTTCGAGGCTGAATATTTAGTTTTTTATCACGGTCGCATGCGAAGCTGGTCAGAGTACAGAGCTGTTGCGCTGCCTGGTCTGGCCGCTCCAGGAGGAAGGTTCGTTTGAGGTGTGACGCGCTCGTTCCTCTTGCACCGGGAATCACGCACTTATGATCTGTCGGTAACGGGCTCTGTAGACGCGGCATTGTTGGCTTGGTTCTGACCTTCAGATTTCAAAAAATCCGGTAAATCCATTTTTTTTTTTTATACAACCTATGTATATTACATATATTTTTCGTTGCGCTCCACGCTTGGGTTGAACCGGGCGGCGCTGCCCCAACTACTCACTTTTATCATTGCACCTTGAACTGTCAACCTTGTCATTCGGACCGCGTACGCGTCGCCACCGAAGGGCAATACATGGCGAGCGTTCAACCCCGCGATTAGTGTTCGCGCACATCGTTGTTTGGCGCGATAGCGAACCGGATGCGAAGCAGGACAGGGTTCCGAGAGCCAAAGCCAGAAGCAACGAGGGAAGCGTCGGGGCCTTTGTGCCGCGAGTTGTCTGCGCGGCTCGAGCTTTACCACGACGGGCCAGGCGCAGAGTGCTCTCGTCTTATCTCACGGCAGATGAGGGCAACGTGGCGCAGGAGACCTTGCGCGTACCTCCGACGACCTGCAGTCCACCGTAGCGTACAACGAGGTGGCCTCCACAGAGGTCCAGGTTCTGAGGCAGCACCTTAATGAGACTCGCTCCGGTTCGTCTCTCTACCACGTGGAGAATTTTCCTACCCGGCCAGCCAAATCCCTCCATGCACCTGCCGCTTGAACTTGGCAGGGATGCCGCTCATGTGTGGACACTCTCACGTGCCACCCGACTGACAACTTCTGACCGATATCCGGGTCGGCACGCAGTGATAGAGGGGCTGAATCGGCAGCTCGAAGCCACCCAGGAGGTGCTCCAGCTCACCACCCGAGAGCGCGACGAGTGGAAGGTGAACCGGCCGCCGTGCCCCTGCCGTATGAAAGGCTTGCCTGTGCTGTGTCCAAAAAGTCGGGTCGTGTGCTGGTCTGTTCGCTCTCTCACAGCAATCTGCAATCGCTGAGAGGTTACCCTTAACACTACGTACAGGCTTGCCCATTTGAGGTTAGACGTTCTAGTTGAGCTCCGGTGGTCTCATTGCAACCTTTTTCTTCTTCCTCGATATTCCCGTTTTGCCCTCCCCTCTCTCCAGTCTTTGCCGTCTGACTTGGTCCTTGTTTTCCCCGACCTACGGCACCACATCCTGAGATTCTCTTTCGCATTGTTGCACCTGTAAAACGGCGTCACCTCTAAAAGTGAGTTCCGTCAGAGCCTCCCAGCGCCCCCCAACTCCTCCATCGAAGTCTGTTTGACTCTCAAGGCGTGCCCCGAGTTACGTGAGTTTTACGAGGTTTCGGATGTGCCTTGCTCTCTCTCTCTTTGTGCGGCCTTCTTTCCTTACGCCCTCTCCCTGGAAAAGTGCAGACGGCGATGCAGCAGATCTCCCAAGAGGCGCAGGAGAAGGACACCAACTCGAAGCACTTGCAGCTCGACCTGGAGCGCCTCAAGCAGGAAACCGAGCGAGTGCGCAGTGAGCTCTCAGGTGCCGCCGCCGTCCTGGCCGAGGCCGTGTTCTGTGCATCGGGGAGGCTCCCAAGCTTTGTGGCGAACTCCAGTTGAAGTACCAGTTCCAAACCGGGTGCCCTTTTTTCCGGGATTCCCGCGCACACGGTGCCGCGTGCTGGTTCTCTGCTCTGTCACGTACGTTCTCTGGTATGAGAAGTATGTCAAACGATTATTGCAAATCGCGTCATCGCATAAATTTGAGTCACTGCAAATCAGAAACTCACTTCTCGCCGAAAAGGTTTTGCCGGAGCCGTTAGACATGGTGCTTGATCTAGCCCCAACAGCACTCTGGGTTGTGTGCTCTCGCGCGACTCTGCCGCAGTCGCCGTCAGTGTCCTCTTCCGCAGTCGCCATCGCTGTTCAGCGGAGGAAGCTGCGTGACTTGCACCTCCACCACGCCCAAAAGTGCCCGGATCACTGGTGGGTGTGAATGGTGCCGTGCAGAAAGGAGCCAGGCCGAGATGAATCTAAAATATGAGCTGCAGCAAAAGCAGCAGGCACACTCTTCCGCAGAGACCGCGCTGCAGCGCCAGCTCAAGGTGCCGTAACGCCCCGCCTTCTGAGTGCCAACCCCACGCACGGAGTAGTGGAGGGGTGGCGCACTGAAGGCTGCTGTGCCGTGAATTGGGCGTTGTGTATCTGTCTGTTGTCCCTCCCTCCCGGGAGCCACAGCATTTCCATGTAGTGCCTCGACAACCTTCGATTAAATAAAGTTGTGATCTTTCTACTGTCTGCCCACCGAGGCTATCATATTCTAAGGGACATCAGGAGTCATCCTTCAAATTACGCCCTACTTCAAGCCCTGCTGATTAGGATTATTGCTGTCCTGCACGCCCTGCTGATTAGGATTATTGCTGTCCTGCACGCCCTGCTGATTAGGATTATTGCTGTCCTGCACGCCCTGCTGATTAGGGTTAATGCTGTGTCCTGCACGCGGGCTTGTCACAGGATCTGGAAGAACAGAAGAAAATCCAGCAGAGCGATGCCGAAACAAACTATGCAAATCTGTGAGAGCCTCTGCACCCACAGCTACTACCGCCACCGCCTTGAATACACTGGTCACTTAAGTCACGCTTCTGTTAGGTTGGCTCTCAGTTGAGGGCTGGTATTTCTCACAGCAGATGTTCATCCAAAGGAGGGACACTTGCCACGCGAGCTTAGCTCCGATCAGCGTTAGTTGGTATTGGCGCCGCGTGCCCCGACCCGGGTGAGAGGGAGGAGGCTTGCAGAGAGGCTCGCTCGAAGCGCCAGCTGGAGGACCTGGCGGCGGAGTCGGAGCAGCGGCTAAGGCATATGGATGCGGAGCGTGGTCAGCACGAGGTCCACGAGCTCGAGCGATTACGCAACCAGGAGGTAACCCAGCGGCCCATGCCACACGCCGTCTGAGCAACCGCGTTGTGCATTGAGGGCGATACCACTGCACGTTTTGAAGGAGTTCAAGACATGGTGACAAGCGCCACCGGATGGTGGCCTCGCTGATTTGGAGCGGGGCTACTTTCCCCCGTGCCTTCGAGCAGCGTCCTGGCAGCCGGGTTCCTGCAGTTGCGCCTTACGCTTCCCCAAACGCTGCGAGCGCTGTGCTCAGCATCGGTTTCATGCTTAGTCCAGGCCAGCCAGCCAGCTTGAGTGGCAAGTAACGTCGCTACTAATACTTCCTGAACTTTCCCTGCACTCCCGTGATAATCTCGCCTTGTGCTGTGGCCAAGGCGGGTGGCTGGCATGGGGTGCAGCATCATGTGGGGCATTGCAATAGGTGTGCACGTGGCAGTTACAGTCGCGAGCGGGATTCGGGCGGGGAACGGGGGGCGACTTGGCTGCTGGCATGCTGCGGGAGGTGGATTCGGCTGGGAGCCGCATCGGAGCAATGCTGAGGCAAGTGCGGATGTGGGCTTCGAGCAGTGAAATTGTAGAACTGTCGAGGTGGGACGTGGGTTTGGGGTGCTGAAGGGGTTTAGGACGGGGTGGGACGTGGCACCGAGGGTGCAGAGACGGTGGCGCTTGCATCTTCGGAGGTCGGGAGGGTGATGGTTGAATGACTGAGTGTGCTGAAGGGTGTTGGGCATGTGGCAGATGGAGCGGCGCCGCGAGGAGCAGCTCGAGTTCTCTTCCCGGGTGCACCCCAAGGGCGAGGCCACCCGGCCATGGTCCCGAAGTGAAGAATGGAAGAACGCTTCCTCTTGATTCAGCCCGCGCATCTGCTTGGACCAGATCTCGGCCTCAACAACTGTTTCCCAAGGATCTGCGCTCCAGATAACGTCCTGTTTTGTGTCATCCCACGGACCTGGCTCTTGCTGGGGCTTCCAGAGAAGGGAAGGTTTGCCACGTGGCATGCGTTCTACTTCAGGTTGCGTACATTCTCTCTGAGGGGCTGCGGGCGGTGTGCAGGAGAGCCTCATGCGGCAAAAGCATGCTGATGAGATAAACACGCTGCAGAAGCAAGCCGGGGCGCACGTGGCCAAGGCGGAGGCTGAGCTGACTGAGAATCTCCGCCTGAAGTACCAGGTCCCCATCCCCAGCAAAACAACGTGACGCATTGCTACACGTCTGTCGACGTCATGGTTATAATCAGCCCCGTTAAACACCTCGGGCATCGCTGAAGCCTGCTTGTGGCGGCGGGGATGATGTCGGTTAATAGGATGCCATTCCTCTCCGTGTAGTGTGTCCCTTGCCGTTCCTACCAATACAATCTACTTTCAGCCGCTCCCCACGAGGCGTCTCCTCCCTATGGTCCAGGATCTCATCACATCGAGCCCGCAGATGGCGGTTCACACGCGATGTGGCTCAGAGCCTCACCGCACAGAGTGGTGTGTTGCAGGATGAGCTGACCCGAGAGCGCCGCGAGGCAGCTGCCAGACTTGCGCGCAGGTGTGGATGACTGCTGCACCACCCGGTGCCTCCGTCCCTAACTGAATCACTGACTCGCAGCACGCCTGCATGTTCACCCCCCTCTCGTGTCTCACCCGTCCGCCTATCGCTTTTGACGAGCCGACTGGCAGCCAAGACTGGAGAATTGGACCCGTCCGCCTTGGCAGTGCCTTTATTCATCAGCATTGAATAACTTGTACTTTTTGGGTATATACTGTTTCTTGCCTGAGGAGCATCCTCCCACGAATTCGGCGTGTTCGTTCATCGCCTATCAGTTCATCACATCCTTGAAACTCTTGCACGCATCCATATGAGTCGAGTTGATCCCTGCCGTGCATCGTATGGCAGCTGTATGCATATGAGTCGAGTTGATCCCTGCAGTGCATCGTATGGCAGCTGTATGCATATGGCATACCTCCACAGGGATGCGCGTTGCAGGGCTTGCGCGCTCGTTGTGGCGCTCGCTTCGGGGCCGGACGCTGAGGTTGGCAGGGAGGGGTGCCGGCGGAGGCAGGGAGTCGGAGCTGGAAGAGGGGTGGAAGGCGGAAGCAGAGGCACTGAAGCTAACGGTGGAGAAGGTGCGGGATGACACGCATGACAAGGAGCTCAACATCCAGCGGCTGTCGCGCGAGCTTGAGCACGCCAAAGAGGAGCGTGACGGTGCTGCCCTCCGCTCCACCCCTATATATGGATATATCCTGCCCCTGGCGGTTGTGTAGCAGAATGGTGGGCTTCTGCCAAAGTTCCGTTCGGCCTGCCTCGGTCTCTGCATCTCTGGCGCGCTTGTGCGGCAAGGTTGGGGAGCCCACAGAGCATCGGCGTTGGCACAACACGGCGGTGTCCTCCCGGCGTGTCTCGCGTTGGGCCTTGCTCTCGCTCCCTGCAGCACGGACTGGGATGGGGAATGGGCTCCGCGCGACAGATTCGCGGCGGCAGGAGGCGGACCTGATGCGCCGGCTGGAGATGAGCCAGGAGGCTGCGGGCAACCGTGAGGGCAGCTTGAGCCGTGATCTGCAGGTCCGCTTTTGGCGATCCCTCCCACAGCTATCCGTTGCACCTCCGTGCTAAAGTGAGAGACGCCTGCTGCCTCGGCGAGGAGCCTCGAACGAGCGAAGGAGTGGCGGCTGTCTTCGCCTCATCCACCGCTGGGGAGTTCCGCCCCAAGGGAGTGCAGGCCGGGGGGAAGGCGGTGTCCGATACTCTCCACCGTCGATGCGCCTCATCCGCCGCTAGGGAGTTCCGGCCCACGGGAGTGCAGGCGGGGGGAAGGCGGTGTCCGATACTCTCCACCGTCGATGCGCCTCATCCGCCGCTAGGGAGTTCGCCCACGGAGTGCAGGCGGGGGAAGGCGGTGTCCGATACTCTCCACCGTCGATGCGCCTCATCCGCCGCTAGGGAGTTCCGGCCCACGGGAGTGCAGGCGGGGGGAAGGCGGTGTCCGATACTCTCCACCGTCGATGCGCCTCATCCGCCGCTAGGGAGTTCCGGCCCACGGGAGTGCAGGCGGGGGGAAGGCGGTACCCGATACTCTCCACCGTCGATGCGCGACCGACACCTCTACTCGGAGCTGTCATCGCTCTGCGGCTGCGCGCTGACGCGAGCATGTGACATATCTCTCACCGGCCTTCCTCCGCTTCCCTGCTGGTGACAGGCCCTTCACGACCAGCTGAGGCAGCAAGAAGTTGACAACGAGTCGTCACGTCAAGCGTTGTGCGTTCCCCGCTCCGTTTTGAGCGCCCGTGCGCGCCTTACGTGCCATGGCAGACAGGGAAGTGTGGACTCGCGTGTGGTTTTGTTGAGTTTTTCCACGTGGCGTTTTCGGGTCTCCAAACAAGTAAAGCGGCATCAAGGCGCAAATTGCTCTGTTTGGTCCAATTGCATTGACTCCACGCCGGCGCTGCGCACAAAGCCGGTCCCGGCTCCACTGGCGCGATGCAGCGGCATTCCACGCTCAGGCCAGCCGCCAGCAGCAGCTACTTAGATATGGGTCACAAATCCACGCTCTGGCCAGCCGCCAGCAGCAGCTGCTTAGATATGGGTCACAAATCCACGCTCGGGCCAGCCGCCAGCAGCAGCTGCTTAGATATGGGTCACAAATCCTTTTCGTGATCGCGTGTCTTCCCCATGACTCTGCAGCCACGTGGCGGGCTCCCACGGACTGCCGCCGGGGCTGACTAGATCCGAGCTGCCGGACGCTCCGGCTCCCTCCCAGGTGCGGATGACCGGGCATGCTCCGTCGTGGACCGAAGGCTGAAAGGGGTCAGTGATTGGCCCGGGGAGGGACAAGGGAGCTCGTTTTGCAGAGAGGTTCGACTCCGAAGGCAGTATGAGGATATTGCTGCGGAGCTTGAGAAGCGGCTGGAGATGGCCCGGAGGTCGCAGCTCGAGGAGCAGGACCTGCACCAGCGAGAGCTTGACGCGCAGCGCAGGTCGCTACTGTGACGCCATAGCAGGGCCCTGACAACCGGCTGCCACGAGCCGGTGGCGCGCCGATTTGACCGGGCTTCATAGGGGGGCCGTGCAAGAGGAGTCCAAACAGTTGGGCATGCCCCACATCCGTCTGCCCTGCTGCGCACTCGGCTCTGCATGCAATAGAGAGGGTGGGTGGAAAGGGAAAGGTGGGTCGCATGAGGCGCCCACTCACCTCCGCGACTTGCCTCTTGCATCCGTGCCGGCCATCGAGTGCGCTCGGCAACTTGTGACGCCTTGGATCCTGTGTTGAAGTAGCTGCAGAGGCTGGGTCGCGCCGTCTCCCGTCTGGAGCTCTCGCAGCCGAGTGACTGCGGTTTGCTTGGCCATGGGACGGAGGCAGGGACAACCTCGAGCGGCGGAGTGCGGAGCAGGCGGAGTGGGCGTCAAAGGAGGCTCATCAGATGAAGACGCACCACGAGGAGATCGAACGGCTGCAGTCGGAGGCCGGGCAAAGGCTGGCGGGTCGGGAGCGCGAGCTGGAAGAGCGCTTCAGCCGAGAGATAGAGGACATGCGGCGCACCCATTCAAAGCAGGTGGAGGCAATGACCTCGGAGGCGACCGCGCAGGAAGCGATGCACCAGGAGCAGCGGCGCCAGTATGAGGAGAGCATGACGACGCGCACGGAGGGGATCATCAAGGAGATGCAGGTGCGCCTTGCGCCAGGAGCCTCCCCCCAGCCGTTTTCTTATTTATATAGAGATCTCAAATATGGGGTGTTATGTGTTAAATATCACAGAGAAAGCTCTCTATCGTGCGCGGTGCATCTCCCCCAGATGAGCCGCCATGGGTTCATGTAGACCTGCGTCTCATGCGTAAGTATGCCGCGGATTTGGGTATGCTGCAAGTGTCAGAGGGGACGGGAGAGAAGGAGCCGGGACTCGCCAGGGACAAAGAGAGCCCGCAGACGCGGAGGGGACGAGCTGTAGGATTAATGGGATCAAATCACTTTTGCATCATGTTATACTCGTTTGTGGATGCTCGCCTCCGCACTGTAGCACGTCAGGTACATCCACGGGGATTAAAAACAGTCCACGGCGAGGGTTTATTAAAACGCCTGCTCGCCAGAAGCTGATGTATTGACGAACGTTTGCGAGTGTCACTCTGCCCGTGGCCGCCAGCGTCGCCGTAGCTGTGTTGCGCGCCACCACAGTGCCGAGCCGCTCCAGGGCTCCATGACACATGCTCGGCCTGCGCCAGAGACGCGTGACTATCGCCTTGCAGAGCCGCCAGCGGCTACAAGGGACGAAGTTCTGACAACAAGATAACGATACTCCACATCCCGCGAAGCCTCCGAGGGGGCAGTCAGCGCTCTCCTGGATGAAGTCCGATGCCACCGTTTTCTGCGCCTTCATTGAAAACATCGCGGCGCTGCCGTTGAGTCCAACAAGAGATCCTGTCACCAACTGTCTTGGCGCTGTCTCAGCTGCATGATCAGCGTCCACATAAGCAGTGACTGTCGAAGCTGCCCGACGAGGAGTTGGAGTGGTCCACTGCAATGTCAAACATTTGTGCAAGGTCCCCTCGAGGATCCCTCGAGGAGCGGGAAAGCGAGCTAAGCTGCACCAGGATCCTTAGTGTCGATAGCTGCGAGCATTAGGCACACATCTTCAGAGAGTTCACCCTATGCTGCTATAGTATCGATACAGCGGTTTGATTGGGGTCAGGCTACGCACTTCAGCTTGCTGCGGTACACCGAAAGATGCCAAATGTTCAAACAGCCATCCACGTGAATTGGGCATCCATTGTAGGTGTAGGTTGTTTCCACCAATGGTCCAAAAGTGTGCGATGGTCGCTCCACTACGGCCACCTGGCAGGCCATGCACTGCTCTGAACACCTGAGCGATGAGCGATGGTCGCACAGACGAAGCAGAGTTTCAGCTACTCGCCCGAACCGCTGTAGCTCCACTTTTCGCTTCAGTTTGCGAAAGACGTTCACCCCGTCATTATCACCACGCCTATGTTGAGAGCTGTACCATCTCGCCTGAGCAGTGGGCGGTGGAATGCGTGGAATCGTCGGCACGGTGTATCCCCTCGGTGCAGCGCGACAGGTGAGGGTGGCGGGGGCGCAGGCATCCATGGAGGAGGACATGCGGGCGGTGCAGGAGCGCTTCCAGGAGGAGCGGGACATTCTGCAGAGCCGCCTGCAGCAGAAGGAGGCGGAGGCGCTGGCCGAGGCCCGGGAAGGAGCGGAACGCGAGGCCCGCCTCAGGGAGGACATCGCCACGGCCAACTCGACCCGCGCCTCCTCTATGCGTGAAGTGGCCTTTCTCACGGACAAGCTCGCAAGTACCGTGGCCCTTCGCCCCCCGTGATGACTCGATCTCCGTTTTTAGGGGGCAGCTCAGGCGTAAGCATTCCATCTGGTGTCGGCTTCAAGCTTTTGGTGTCAGCTTGTAGTACGTGCAACCGACGCGTCACCCATTCTTGACCATGGAATTTGGCTTGTGAGTGGCGATGGATGAGAGGCCAACTGTCGACAGCGCAGAGAGCCGGGGAGAGTCGTTCGAGGGTTTGGAAGCCCGAGACATGCGAGATGCGACCCGCTGGATAGATGCGTTGAGGGGGGTTGAGGGGCCATTCACACCTCTCCGAAGTTGTGTCGCTCTTGTGTGGCTAATCCTTGGACCGATTCCTTCGGCACCATGTAGCCACAGAAGATTGGCTGCCCGATGTCCCACAAAAGGGATCGAAGGATTCAGCACACACTTCCAGACACTTATCTTCACATTTTGTTCTGAACTTGTACACGTGTCTTTTCCCATTTTGGCACCACGGCGATGCAGCTTCTTCACCCGATCAAATTTTCACGAATTGAACTGTAAGGTGTAAGATGGATAACCTGCGATGCTCGTGGTCTTGAAATCGGAGGAGGGGGAATACAGATTGTTGTTCGGTATCAAACAGAATGCAATACTGTAAATGGGAAGTGTGATGAATGTCATATGGATCGGAGAAGTTCTTCACCCCTAGCTGTAACACCAGTCCTGATGCAGGCGTGATGCGTGCAGACCACGGACTGCGATGGGGTACCCAGCGGTTCTCATGCTTGAGATTGGAGTCGAGGTGGGTTTGAGCAGTGGCACAGGCAAGCATGCACGGTATGCAGACAGAGGTGCATAGTCTCAAGACCAGCTCGGAACTCGGGTTGCTGACAGATGACCCTTTTCAGGTGAGCTCGTGTCCTCAGATCACCATATATGGGGTGGCCTGCTGTCTCGTACTTGGTATGCGCCAAGGCCTGGAGTGCGGTGCGTGGCGGCTTCCTTGGCACGTGCGTGTGAGAAACAGATGGGTTGGGATGTGGGTGCTGCTGCCAGAAGAGTGAGCTAGGTTCGCCTACGAGGTCTAAGGCGCTCTCGGTAGCTGCACCGATGACCAATGACACTTCGCTGACACGTCAGCGCTTAGGCTCTTTGTCCTTCTCTGCGATGCCATCTAGCCCGAGCCCGAAGTCCCATGCCGCTGCCAAGATTGACTACTTATCCGAGACGCCGACCGTGTCAGCAGGAGAGACGCTGATGGGTGTTAACTCGCCACATAGCTCCCGGCCTTCATCCACAAGCGGGACGGTGGCAGCTTCGTCCCTCGGGACCAGTTCAGTAATGGAGGGGCGTTCCCTGTTAAAAGGCCACAGTGGAAGCGCGGGTGTCAGCCCAATGACCGGCTCCGTTGAGGGCGCCCGCTCGGTGCGAGAAGCATTGGAGGAAAAGTCTGCAAGGTGATACCCAGACATTGGCGCTTTCCTCGCATATTTCACAGGGGAATGTGCTTCCGGGGTATTGTCTTGTTCTCTCATTCACGTGTGTGTCTACTTGAGCCCACATCAGTTCAATTAAGAGTGGACGCTTTTGTCTAGCCGAGTGAAACTGAAGTCGGCTAATTTAGAAACCTTCCCTTTTGCATGGGATGGTGCGACGCAAATGTCTTATTTGGCAGATATCTGGCGACAAGTTTGGGAGCCTAGTGAATAAAGGCGTGTGGAAGATGATTGGATGTGTGCTCTTGGAAGGTATTTTGGCCATATTGACCTTGTGGCTTGGTGCTGCAACAGGTTGAGGGCTGTGCTGGAGGCGGCCAATAGTGGTAGCCGAAGATAGACGGAACAGCAATGCTAACTTTGAGTGAAGGAATACCATGGTAGTGTGCTCCTTTGCATCTACATAGTAATCCACAATGTCATAACAATAAAGGAACATTCGTAGAACAACACACTCTCTATCTCTGTAGCATGCTCGGTGCTGCTGATGGTCTAAATCCGTGGCACTGAAGAGTATTGCGGTGATAAGTGTCATCTTATGCATGTTGATGCATGCGATAAAAGATAAAAGATAAGGTTTTGTTTACAGAATATTTTACAATGCGGCAGGGATTGCACAAGAGATGGTGACCAGCTCAAATCTACCTGTAGTTAGGTGTTACATATACTGCCATAAACAAAAAATATTTGATCCCTGAAGGTATGTTAAACGTTATGGCTGCAGAGATGAATGCTGGAAGTTTGATTAAAGGGTAGCTATGCAGACAGTCCACTCAGAATGTAGGTGGTAGAAGCAATAGGCTATCGATCAGTGAAAGTCAAAATGAAAGCTGAAATAGTCAGTTGGTCATTCGATTTGTCTTGTGTGGTTTCTAAAGGTTAAGGTTTGATATATGACATATATCTGTGGAGCCTTTCAAACTGCTACAAATCCAGAACTTGGCATAGTTTGTATACATGTGCACTGAGTGTATATTGCGGATCAGACACAAATACGATCATCATGAACATAGACTGATAAGATAGGGTTTTGCTGTCGACTTCACAATGTCTGTTTAGGGCTGTTATATATATAGGTTCCACATAGCTCGAGTTGGAAGTGCAGCTCTAGATTTATTGCTCATGTATTGTGATTGATTGACAAAAAATCCCTTTATCACACCATGGCGCAATTGCTCATATGTATCTATCCATTATTACCTACATGAAAACCATATCTCTGTTGTCTTATTGATATCAGTGCATAGTCATATCATCCGTGAATTATTTTTCATTCGAAATGTATGAGGTGCATGTGTATATAATCACGCATGTGTACACACACCAATGTTGCGCCGATTGTATCGTGTCATCAATTCTCTCTCTCTCTCTTTCTCTCCAACTTTAGCACTCCATCTACTGAACCAAGTAGTTCAAGTAATTGCGCATCATTGTACATACATTACCGGCTTCGACCTATTTCACATTTTAGTGTATGTCCTGGACCGGTACGATCTGTGAGTGGATGAGCACAACGATATCAATATTTTGATTGCATATGGGATATGTTGACTATTGGCGCGAGGCGTGTATGCGTGACCACAATGAGAAAGAATATGCGCGGCGTGACAGGGTGAATATAAAACACAAATCTATGTATCATATACTTCCTATTGTACCACGTCCAGGACAGTGATATGCGACATAGAAGCACCGCCCGCCAAAAACAATAAGGGCCCTGGAAGACAACCAGGACAATCGCAACCACCGCGGGGGGTAAGATCAAACCATATATATATATATATATACAAGTATAAAAAAACAACCAAAATATACATACAAAATTTCCAAGTTGAAACTTATGCGTTTATTCTGCGTTAGTCATCTCAACCAGTAGCGGTGTGCTTTCACATATACATTTTATTCACATGTACCAGCAAGCACTTGTTGCTGTCTACCTTTGGAACCGACGTCGCGTCCTCAAGTACTGACTGCATGCGTTCTTACTGTCAATGCTGTCACACATTATCATCGTCGGAATCTTCATCATCACTGTTGATATCATCCCATTTGGAATAGTCCAGCGTCCCTGGCCTCGGTGGCGGAGAGGAAATATTGGAAGATGCTGACGTCGGCGTTAGCTGGATATCCAACGGCACAACGGCCGAAGTGACATCGACATGGATCACGTAGTCGAATTGCCTTGCCAGGCAGCATCGCTGATAATGACTAGGTCTCTCTGTCTGCCAAATATACAACACACCGATGAACCTTTCAAGCCGCGGTTCAGTCAAAGCAATCCGTGCTGCAACTGCGGGATCGGCGTTTTCACGAGCGTCAACGGAGTCGCCGCCGACATCGACCGACGCCCCGCCTTTCACTGCGCTCGATTTCCTGCATTCCGTCAAAGACACTCCAAAAGCAGGAAAACCTGTGAGCTGGGTCACCCTATGCATCACATTGCCATAAGAGTTTTGTATCGATGGAACAAGATCCATCTTCCTTCCCTTACGTCCCCAGCCGGTGGCCGCGCGCACGGTGCCGGTGTCTGTGCTGAATCCAATTATGAATGTCTTCTCTTCACCCAAATGCTCCCGGATCAACTGCCCTATATTGATTTCGCGACCCGATTGCCTTTCGTGCTTTTCCGTCGCCCGAGCATCACCCAGATGACTGTTATGTGCCCAAACGATCGCTTTTGCAGCTTTCCCTCGTTTGCGCTTCAAGAAGTCCAAGGTGTGGGCGAAGGTGTCGTACATGGACTTGTCTCTAAGATTCCACGTCACAGCCGAACCACCCAAAATGCTTTTGCGATAATACGCCTCTGCAGATTGTACAATATGGGCATTCTCGCTTGCGCTGAAGAATTCGTCGCCGTCCAGTGGGTGAATCGAATACACGGGCTCCTTAGCCAGAAGCTCAGACAATGTAACACTCACATTCGTGGCTTGAGACTCGACCAGCTGCTCGTAATATGCATTGCTATATCGCTCTGCTTCTGGCCCGAACTTCTCGAGCTCTGCATACCGATCTTTCGCAAAACTCGCAGCTAATGGATCGAGTGCCCGAAGATACGAAATAACCGCTTTAGCACTTGAAAATAAGGAATATATGTCGAGACCGAGAATCATCACTGGATGCACCTTTCGCGCGGCGCGTTGGGCATTGTGTTCCTTAAGCCATTTTACAAAATCTCTCGTAACCTCATTTTGCCACATCCATTTCGGGAATCTGTGGCCAACCTGGGCGAATACCTCATCTAACGTGGGAATTGAGCTTTTGTCGCGTAGAAAGTCGGCATGGGTCCCTCCCGCGTATCGATTGATCTCCCATAGCGGAGGAAAATCTGCTTCCAGAAGCACGGCACACAAATCATCGTCATTTTCGAGTAATGCTTTCGTAATGTCCGCGCGAAGCTGATAGAATTCCTGAGTTCCGTGACTGGCTTCCCCGATTAATACGGCATCGGCATGCTTCGCTCGCCCCCGGAGTTCATAATAATCGTTGGCTCGTATACCTACGAGAGGCATTGCGACCTTCGCAACGATATTAGCCGCATCTTCGACGCACATTGTCATCGCGCTAACCGCGATTTTGACACAACAGCAGTGGCTCCGATTGCAGACGTGATCGTGATGAGCGGAAATGTGTGAGCGATATATTTAATGGCATGCAGCAATCGCGTAAAAGCGTCTGGGTTGTGCGGCACGCGCGAAAAACTCGTAGTAGGCTACTGACCGACTTCAGCAGCGTCCAGTTTCAGCCGTCAACAAGGAGAATTCGAGTAGAATGATATAATCAATAGCGCCATGCCTCTTTTTTGTTCAACAAAACTTGGATGTTTACATCGTCAGCCGAAACAGCGTGGATCGATGCTCGCGCCATTTGTCGTTAAAACCGAGCGCATGGTGTTGATGGCGATTCGCGATTATTGGGCGGGTGGTGCAAGCGATTCGCGATCAATATGCACGCCAAACGGAACTGGATAATATTGAAAATGGCTCTACGCAGAGTCGTCGACACAATCTAATGATGCACACTGTGCCGATTTTTCGAAGACCATATTTATGCACGACTATGATCGTTAGATCATAGATCATGCTGACTCTGCGGAGAACATATTCAATGTTTTCCAGTTCTGTCAAATGTATATTGCACCGCGGTCTGAAATAGGTTTGTCAGCAAAGTGATTATTGGTCGCAATATTAGTGGTGGTACAATTACGATTAAACGGTTGCTATGAAGGGATGAGTGCCGCGTCAAACAGCGCGGTGTTGCCATATTTAATTGATCTCATGGTATAAATTAGCGGCGGGTTCGGTATCCGGACAAGTTTTGGGTGATAAAGTGGGACCTTAGGGACAACTGACCTTTATGAAGGCAAGACAAGGAGCTTCCGAGGATTGATAGCGGGGGGCAGCAGGGTTCTAGAAATACCCCTAGAACTTGCATTTTGCCTTCATGGGGGTTAGCACCTCCCCTAGGAGTTGCTTTTTGCCGTTGGGGGCCAGCAACCCCCCTAGAACTTATATTCTGCCCTTGGGGGTAAGCCCCCCCTAGAACTTGTATTCTGCCCTTGGGGTAAGCATCCCCCTCCCCCAGTCGCTCACCCCTAGAATTTGCTTTTTACACTATTTATTGGTACAGATGCACACGCGCGCATGGTAATAACACAATTTGTTGTGCATATCCGATTGATATATGGGATATTGATATTTAAGGGCTGCACCCGAATAATTTGTGAAAACAAATTGCTTTTGAAACGCCGCAACGACAGAATCCGTAGAGAGTACACTGGCTGGAATGCCCAAGTCAGAGATCACGCTAGCAAGAAGCTCAGTAAGTTTAGGCAGAAGTGTCTTCTCAGCACTTGGAGGGTCCTCAACTGCGGCGTCGGCCATCTTTACAGTGGACTCCAAAACCTAAGTCTGCTTTTAAAGGTCAACGAACAGGTATAAAAGTGTGAAGCTCTATAACTCTGTATCATTACAATTTACATTGTACAGATCTTGGCGTTATCGCGTTATTGTACAATTAAGGCCAATCGAATGCCTTCATGCAATACTCATGCAATAGGGATGCATATGCGGTCGGTGGATATTTCGAATAAAATATGGTTATATAATAGATTCGCTGACCTGCCCCCTAGATTCGCCCCTAGATTCGCCCCCCCTAAAGTCACAGAACCTCTGCGCCCCCCTCCCCACCCCCGCTATCAATCCTCGGAAGCTCAAGGCAAATCGCATTACCTTACTTCAATCACCAGCAGTTCGAATCCCAACGGGCGGCACAGACGAATTTCTCATCCGACGATCACAAAACGATAACGATGACAGTGCCACTGCATTCGCGAGACGCCACCTACGCGTTATGGCATGGCAGGTGGGGATGCAAAAAGAAAAAAACAATTTCGCACATATGATTCTCGATTCTATACGGCCAGATAGCCTTGTGGAGATCTCAAATTGAGATCGACAAAACCTAGTACCCTTTTGTACCTCAAATGATGACTCAATGTCATCATATTTGTCTAATCTAAGCCTATAATATTGAATATACCTTTATCCCGCAAACTGACATATTTTTGCCGAACACCGTTATAATAAGCTTACTTCATTAGTATACCCAGCTCCCATCCTTGATCGTTCCAGAGCATGCATGATAATCACGACACTAATAAAGCCGTAGTTTGCTTCTCCAAAGCACTGAATCCTTCTAGACACTCAAAAGTCAACCTGCGGTCAACTAGCCGAGGTGCAGACAATTTTTCCTGCGGCGGAATCACCTCATCCGGGACTACTCCTCCGTTGTCAAAGCATCACCAGGTGGTAGCAGATCATCATCTGAATAGATGTCAGACAAGCTTTCAAAGAGCGCATACGCCTCATCGATCAGCATCGTTCTCCAGCGGATTCAACACAACTGTGTTTATGTACTCGTGAAAAGAAACGCTTAAAGCTTTGCTGTAAGAGATGATTCTTGAATGTGTATATGGATTTTCGGACTACATTTGCCTCCCCAAAGATGCTGCGTGGCGCGTGTTTTCGTGTGCACCATGTCACAGTAGTAATCCTCTATATGCAGCCCTACTGCAACGCGCGACGGTTTACGTATGCAAAATATCAGAAAATATGATCCCAGCAGACAAAAATAATTCATCATAATCCTATCATTATATCAATCATTCAACATAACCCATCCTAAGGAATTCGCAGTGTCGTATTTTTTCTGTGACGGTCGCGTCAGCAGCGCATTTCACGCGCGGAAAGTTTGTCAAGGACGGGTTCAAGCGGAAGCAAGGGGCGCATATAAGAATGCCTGATGATTGCCAACGTGCCTTCGATTACTGCTGTGGATGAACAACGGGGAGTGTAGATCCACTCGCAGTGGAGACATTCTGACACACCTAACGATGAACCCATGTGTCGACGAGTTGGGGATGTTCGGATGAGCTAGAGAGTTACTCCTACCCATGGCGGAAGCAGAGGAGATGACTGGATGGGTCTCGTCTCGCGTTTCTCACCGAGTTGTAACAAAGCATCAGCATGATTGGCAATGCAAGGAAAACGGCGCTACGCAGCAACTCGCAGCCTACTTCGCACATTATATTCCGGCACGTGCGAAGTTGTGTGACAATTTAAGCTGAAGATCTACTTTAAACCGACAACCTACTATGGCACCGATCGAGGACACCACACCGAGCAGCAGCATCCCTGGATTAGTGGGATCGCCCGAGGTGAACTATGACGCGCGTTGCATCATAATGGGATCCTAAAACCTGAGAACTGTTGGGATCTGGACATCAGATATCAACTAAAGACTGGCATAGTGGTCACTTTAGTAGACAAGTCGAGTGGTTTCACAAGGGGGCGGAGAGCGTTGTGCCCGGATAACACGGATTTCGTGAGTCTATACGGTCTGAAAATGGCACAGTGTTCCGACAGTGTGACAACATGATTGTATGGCAAATCGGTTTCCGGTCAGCCGGTTGACCGTTATGGGAGTGATGTATGACTTCCTGGCCGACGACGTCTCTGCATTCTTTTCATTTTTTGACAGCGTGGCCATATTCAATCCTGGCTTTCTCATCATTGACCCCGGTGACATCTACAATATATGGATGCATCCAACTATGTAGTGACATCTGAAATTGCTGGCTAGTGCCTCCGGCGGACGGGCCTGCCTGCCATACTTGCGTCTGCGTCATGCTTTGCGCGTGCAGATGAAGGGTAGTGCGATACGAGTTGCATCGAGTAGGAGCAGTTCAATAGAAACCCTGCTGTGTGTACTGGGACAACCATAATGTGAAGGACAGGCATCCATAACATTTCCACTGTTTCCGATAATGTTTGTTTGCTTTGTGTTTCTGCTTTCCGCTTCTGCTGCCAGTCATCGTCAGCCGATGTGGTGTGCTGGATTTTCACCATGGTCACCTCTGTAGTGGTCAATTACTGGTACACGCAGACAAAAACCCTAAACCTGAACATATACTTCAGTGTATGTGGAAGATACATACGCGTTGTCACAAAAATGATGGCGGAGGGCGATATATATATATATGTGTGTGTACATATATATCAACCAGAAGCACCATACTACAGAGTGCCTGATGTTAGTGTCGTTGTAATGTAACGGATGTGGCACCTTACTCAAATGTCTGGAAACTTCTACTAGATCCTCAGGATATAACTACCATTTTCTGTGTGCGTGTGTGTGTGTGTGTGTGCATGTGACAATGGGTACGAACTTCTTTTGTGACGGATCGCACACCATGCATAGCTTATGCGTGCGTGCGTGGTGGCCATAGAATTTTCTCAAGTGTAAAGTATACAAACAAACATATTAGTTTGCATCATGTCTCTTGTCACGAGTTCCATTTCCCTCTCAACAAGAACCGCCAAAGCCCGGGGGTATTGCTACGATTATAGTACCTGAACACAATTCACCAGTAGATATTCCCACCCTTGTCTCACCGATGGTAATAACGCGTGTGTGTCTCATTGATGTTGATGGCTATTGCAATCTTAGTAAATGCATATTCTCTTTGGCACAGCAAGTCATCGCACATTGCAATAAGAGAGCAGCCCTTGGATCTGATATGGGTCGGAACATTGCACGCCATCCCACAAATGAATAAAAGCAGAGACCAGACTGTGCGGCGACTACTCCGAGTCGCAGATTGGCCAGCTCATTGTTTTGGTGATGGTGCAAAATGGAAGTGATCTGATCACAAATCAACGGCAACAATGCAATGTCGACAACGCAGTAGGGTGCAACAGGGCGAATCCTGCGATTGCCGTGTTGACAAATGCCCGGGATATTGGTTACCATTTTGCAAGTCGGAAAGGTGAGACTCCAAGGTGGTATGACATGATGATCATGTTATTGACTAACTGCAGCAGCTCACACGGTGTTACCGCCCAGAACCCAGCGTGAACATCATGCCTACGCCGCACACTGTTAACTTCTAATATTGGAACCGAGCGGCTCCCCTCACTCTGTGCTTGGCTCTTGGACAATCATCAGGAGCAAGCATGTTCAGACCTCCCATTGGACCATCATCAGGAGCAAGCATGTTCAGACCTCCCATTGGACCATCATCAGGAGCAAGCATGTTCGAGACCTCCCATT
>LGRX02011902.1:0-39813 GCA_001247695.2 Cymbomonas tetramitiformis | reverse complement strand
CCAAGCTCCATGGCTTCAACCAGCGCCACGTGCGCCCGAACCAAGCTCCATGGCTTCGAGCCGCGCCACGTGCGCCCGAACCAAGCTCCATGGCTTCGAGCCGCGCCACGTGCGCCGAACCAAGCTCCATGGCTTCAACCAGCGCCACGTGCGCCCGAACCAAGCTCCACGGCTTCGAGCAGCGCCACGTGCGCCCGAACCAAGCTCCATGGCTTCAACCAGCGCCACGTGCGTGCAAACGGTGAAGTGTTGTGGACGACGGAACGCCGAGGCCGGGGAGAGCGCCTCAGCATGTGTCACCGTGGCAGGGGGGGCGACTGCCGGGTGATGTACAGGAGAGCTGCGCGCACCCGAATGTGCATTTGGAAGCAGCCCCAATGCACGTGGGCCGCTTGAGTTGAGCGATGCCACCACCTTCTCTTGCGGCCGCTTGCGTTGAGCGACGCCACCACCTTCTCCTCGTACCTGCTTTCTCAGGACCGATTCAGAAGGCGGCCCCTGGCGTAAGCTCTCCCCCTATTTGTCCTCTCGTGGGGGCGAAAAGGCTCTCAGGAGGCTCCAAGTGAGGAGCTGCAGCTTCGATGTTACAGGGTCCCCTGCCCTGTCACTACCCAGCGGCTCCTGAGGGGAGCTGCAGCTTCGATGTTACAGGGTCCCCTGCCCTGTCACTACCCAGCGGCTCTCTCCTGAGGGGAGCTGCTGCTGGAATGTCTGTCACCCGAAGTGAGGCACGTGTGATGTCAGGCCTAAAACTGATCCGTTGTGCACCATGACGACGGGGGTACGGCATAGGGAAGGAGATGAGAGGTAACATCGCCAAGGTCGCACTGGCGTCCTCTCATTGGGAGCAGCGGGGTTTGAACTTGCGCGTCTACAGGGCTCTGAAGCAACCCGTCAGGGGGCCGATCAATGGAGCACAACATCTTGAGGGATATGCAAAGGTCCGACACAACTTGTGCCGGCTTCAATGCTCTGGAAGGGCAGCGAGAATAGCTCAAAACTTCAAGCTTGTTTCTCCAGTGCTTGACAGGTGAAAGAATCGAGCGGGAGGCAAGATGTGAGAATCAATCGTGGTTCCATCGTGATCGTGATAACTATTACGCTAGCGTTTACCTCAAAGTACTTGTGCGATGTTCAGGAACGACGTGCATACAGGGCTTGATGCCGCTTTCTATGCTACACACTGCGGGCTATGAAGAGGGCTCCTGGCAGTGATATGTCCACGCGCCCTTCTCCCAGTGCAAGGCAAAGTCTGCTGCTGAGGAAAAGGTGAAAACCTAAGCTCAAACCCGCGAAACAAGTCGTACCCCGTGTGCTTGACGCGGATGGAAAGCTCACCCGAGAGGCAACAGGCAATCGGCGTGCAAAAACAACAGCACGTCGCCAGTGGCCTTCGCGGCGCCAGCGTTCAGCTGCAGCCCACGGCCTCTCGCAGAGCGCACAACCTGCAATGCCGTGTTCTTCCGTTAACCCGAAAACCACCGCCGCGGAGAACAACTCAAAAAGTATGTGATTATGGAAGCTGCCCAACGGAGAGGAACAAGCAAGAGCTCTTCGTGATGCTGGCGGCTTGAAACTTCCGCTTCGGCTGTCGCAGAGGAGCCCGGTATCAGCCCTCTCGAAGAATATGCGCAACCGCACAAACGACACGGCGACTCTGGTCTGGAGGTCGCACGCGCTCCGCGTGCAATGATATATTAAGCGTCGAGGTCAAGGCACTCTTGTTACTGAGTTGCTGCACTGATTCAGCACGTTCATTGTTGAGTGAGGATCGTGACAGCCGCAACTGCAGCGATCAGAATGAGATGGTCGCACCTTCGCCTGACATTTCTCAGCAACTTTGACGGTGGCATCGGTGCTGCCACCATCCACGACGATGACCTCTATGGTGTGCGAGCGCTTGTGCGTCTTATCGGAGGGAAAGCCACACCTGCTCAAGAGAGAACCCATCCAGATATCGGCAGCCCGGTCTCTTCTTGAGCCAGCTGCAAGCTCGCGCAGGCTGGATTATCGCGAGCTCAGCTGCGAGCTAGGGTGGGCTATGGCGTCCGGAAATTCTACACTCACGATGTCAAGGCACGCGGATGGGAGACTGTGGATTTTGCAGATATATAGCGGGCGCCGCACCGCGTCCCAACTGGTGAGATATCGGCAAGAAAGCAGTCAAGAAACAGATGTGCAGGCGTGCACAGACTTCCAAGGAACAAATAAATAGGGAGCTCAGCGTGTAGTTGAAATTCACGGGAACCAAATACCGGTGAGAGCCGTCACAGCGATGATATCTCACAGCTGGGCAACGAGGCGTCCACATTCACACTGCAGCGATCCGAGGATTCATAGGGGAAAGATTGAACATTCGTTTACCACCTTTCGAGAGTCTCCTCAATGCTCTTTTCTTCATTGAGCGCCGGAACGATAATTGATATGGTGTTGACGTTCACTGGATGGGATTGTAAACTAAATTCAGGAGGCATCATATCACTTCGTTGGTTGTGAGAATGGTCTTGCTCTCAATAGCAGATATGTGATGTGACTATATGACTATATCGGTTGGCCTAATTTTTCCACTCTATTACCGGTAGGCTCGGACTGCGAGGCAACTAGAGCAATAACAAATATTCTTGTATGTTCAATCGAATGTTTTATGTTGTGACTTGTGAGCATGTGAGAAGCCGAAGGCCTTTCTGGATCTTTGCAAGTCGAAGTGGGATATGATAGGGTTTCATAACTCCACCCACCTATCATACGATAGCGATAGGGTGAACACATCATGCGATGGGTAAATGCTGCAAGATTGTTCATGCGATGGCGATGCGATGTCATATCATTCTCATGTTATGTCATGTCATCATGTCATGTCATGTCATGTCATGGCATGTCATGTCATGTCATGTCATGTCATGTCATGTCATGTCATGTCATGTCATGTCATGTCATGTCCTACAAGTCTGTGATATCTCCGCCTCATCTCCACCTCATGATAGGAGGTGTCACTGGCGTGTGTCACTAGGTAACTCAATCGAATGGTAACTCAAACACAACTCACACTCGACTGGTAATAAGACTGCGACTGCTCGTGCAGATCTGTTCATCTGTCACACGACAGCTCTCGTCTGAACTCTCAACGCTTGCAATAAGTGCAAGGCATTTCTATAATCGCGGCACCGTTCAGAAGAGAAAATTGAAGGGAAATGGCAACTTGATATTCAATCCCTCCGCGCACGTATGATCCACAGGCAATACCTACATGGTTCTCACCTGATTTTCTGCTTGCCTTAGTCCGAACAAGCTGTGTGAAGCGCCGCTATCTGTTGAACACTCCCAACGAATCGCTACACGCACCTGGGATTCTCAATGGCGGAAAGCTCGGTATCACAGTGCGTTCTGTACTCTCGATCCCCGTGACCTAATTTTTATTTTATGTGTATGGATCTCACTTTTGCCTGTCCAAGCTCATTCTATAACCTGTGTACTGTGCGAACTTTTGTGCAGGGCGTTAGCAGAGAAGGAGCTTGGAATGGACCTTGCTGATGTGGACCCACAAGCAATCGCTTTTATTGTAGAGAGGTGACTCATACTAGCTGTCATCATCCGCCATATCCTTGCTTAATCATTATGAGGGTGTACGTGCGTACATGATATCAATGGGATCGGAAACTTCCACTCCATTTTGATTTCGCCGTTGCTGATCTTCACTTTCAGGTCGAAAAAGGCGGGCAATGAAGCATACCAGCGTCGAGACTACCAGGAAGCAATCAAGTTATATTCTCAAGTGTGTCACTTGTCGCTCTGTTGTGGTAACAGCTGATATCTCCGTGCAGCACCTTTTCACCAAAGGTTTCAGCGCGCTTGTTGAGAACTCGCGAGATTCGCATTAGTGTACACAATCTCCTCTTGGCGCTGAAAAAGGTCTACGCGTGTAATTCTGCGCATACTGCTCGCATAGTGCACATACCAACCTGCCATTCCCAGTGAAGGTCCGAGCGTGTCACAGTTGTCCACTACGTGCGCCGAAGAAATGACTCGGGGCTCCTCGCAGGCCATAGCGGGGGATGACAAGGACAAAACCTTGTACAGCAATCGCTCGGCCGCATATTTGTCTATTGGGCGTTATGATGATGCTTTGGTTGACGCTGCCAGCTGCGTGCGCGTCGACGACGCCTGGGCAAAGGTGGGGCGACATCTCCGGCGTCTGCGCACCAAATTTGTTGCGGAAACATCCTACATACGACCTATCCGTTCCTGATCCACTGAAGGCGGCTGCGCAAATTGTTGACTTTGCTACTTCTCAATCTATTAGGCGCTCCAGAAAGCCTCAAGCTGGTAAGAGCAACACTGTTCTGTGCGGCCTCTCGAGGTTGAGCGAACCCTCCGAGATTATTCCCTTCCGTGCTGTGACTGATAGTAAATCACTTCGATCTCGAGTTGAAATCTCACTGAAGTGAATATGGGAGTAACCCATTTCACAGTCTCAACTTAAGGCGAAATGAAGATGGCGCGAGCATATGCAATACGCTTGGTGAACCGTTCCCGGCTTGCGGCTGCAAACCTGGCAGTGCTTGCCGAGAGTAACCTGGGGCTACCCTTGGCCAGGGATACTTCCGCTTGGGTAATGCATACTTGGCGCAGCAGCAATGGGCGGAAGCAGCTGCGTCGTTTACGAGAGGGATCGAGCTGGCTCCCGACAGGTACTTCGCAACGGAGAAGCAGTTGCACGTCCCTCGCACTCATCTCACTGACTTTGGTCTCATCTGGGGGCTGTTCACACCCACGGCCTCTTGTCGAACATTTTCCAAGTTGTCGTCCCAAGGGGATGGAGGAGGATATGGTTTTCATGTTTGTGAGGTCCGCGCTGCTCTTTAGTTAACGCGCAGTCGTCGCATCGCGCCGCCTGCAGCGTTTCCCCCTGTGGAGGTTCGCCGTTGCTCTGGCTATTGCGCTGCTCGGTTCCTGCCCGCAACCGCAGCGCCTGTCCCTGCCATTTTGTGATAGTTAAACTGTCTGGAGAGATCTGGTCAGAAATCGGCACGCCGGTCGTTGCGCGCAAACAGGGATGGCACGAGAGCGAGATTGGGGCAAAATCAAGTTTGCCGCCGAGTCGAGGTCGGAACGAGGTCCAGGGCCGCGCGGCGCGTCTCGGCGAGCGAACCTTCAGGCATGTGGCATGCTTTGTCGCGGCGTGCAGTAAGGACATGCAAGTGAAGCTGGAGCTGGCGAAGGAGCATCGAGCCGAGGAGGAACAGGTGCGCCGATGCTGCTCCTTGCGCCTACAGAGGGAGCATCGGGCCGAGGAGGAACAGGTGCGCCGATGCTGGTCCTTGCGCCTACAGAGGGAGCATCGAGCCGAGGAGGAACAGGTGCGCCGATGCTGCTCCTTGCGCCTACAGAGGGAGCATCGAGCCGAGGAGGAACAGGTGCGCCGATGCTGCTCCTTGCGCCTACAGAAGCCGGCTCCATTAAAAGGCTGTTACAACAACAGGTTCTCGAAGAGTCGAAGTCTCTTTAGATGTCCGCAGAAAACAATCCCCAGCTGACTGTCCAACCAGAAGCATCCCTAGCTAGAAAACTTCCCTGTACTAAACAGCTCCCTCAAGAGTGCAAAGCAATGCATATCTGGCTCGCTATTCAAGCCCGTCCAGCTTCAGCGTATTTACCGCGGGGGGCGTGAGAGCAGGCTGCGCAGCTGCAGACGAAGATGCAACGGCGGGGAATCGTGCTGAAGCTTCGGGAGGCGCGCCGTAGCGACAACCGGGAAATTATGCTCACCCAGTGGCGGCAGAGCATGACAGGTGTGGTTTGATCGCGTCGCGTGGAGATGATGCTTATCTGCTGCGATGGGATCTTGGAATCTGGCAGTCGAGCATGACAGAAGTGACAGGGCCGCGTCCCATGAGGGTGATGCATACCTGGTGTGATGAGATCACGCCATTTGGCGGCAAAATATGATGGATGTGACGTGGACGTTTCTCATGATGGTGATGCACGTCTGGGGTGATGTGATCACGTAGCATCCCAGAGGAGCATGAAAGGTCGCATCTCATGGGGATGACGCATACACACGCCAGATATGACGTCGCCAGTCCAGCTGGGCGGCTTCTACTCTGTCGATGGAGTGCCATGCCTCGGCTAACTTCACTGTGTACGGAGCACGCTCAGGCCCGGATTGGGAGGCCGAAGACTACGAGTGGCGGCCAACCTTCTTGCCCGGCATGAGGCTGCGCCCAATCGATAAGGTATCCCACATCGTTCAAACCCACTGAATTCTGCGGCGCGTGGCGGCGACAAGTGCGCGATGACATCTTTTGCCGGGGGGAGGCATTCGTGTGCCTCGACAGTTCTGACTGTGCTGGGCGTCCGCGCATGGCCGTTGATATAGTGCTGGGCAGCCGCGCATGGCTGTTGATATAGTGCTGGGCAGCCGCGCATAGCTGTTGATATAGTGCTGATCGGCGGCGCATGGCCGTTGATACGGCGCTGGGCGGCCGCGCATGGCCGTTCATATAGTGCTGGGCAGCCGCGCATAGCTGTTGATATAGTGCTGGGCGTCAGCGCATGGCCGTTGATATAGTGCTGGGCGGCGGCGCACGGCCGTTGACACAGTGCTGGGCGGCGGCGCATAGCTGTTGATATAGTGTATAGTACTGGGCAGCGGCACATGGCCGTTGATACGGTGCTGGGCGATGGCGCATGGCCGTTGATATAGTGCTGGGCGGCGGCGCATGGCCGTTGATATAGTGCGGGGCTCCCCACGGGATGGAGTGGCAGGAGGTGTTTGAGTCCGATCCAAAGAGAAAGATGATTGTCGGCTATGCTGCGGCCCTGGCGGAGCTCGACGAGCCGAAGCGCGCACTTGGAACACTGGTGGACACCGCGCGAGTCAACGCCTTCACGGTCACCGCCCGCTGCCCCCATCATCCCGCGCTGCGCGTTTCAGTGCCCACCTCCCCAACCTCCTCATGGGCTAGCCTTCGCCCGCAGCAATCTGCGCACTCCACGAGCCCCCCTCCCCCTCCCCCTCCTCTGTAAACCCGTCCGGGCATTTATTGTTAGGTGGTACAAAAATTGCCGCTCCGCACACGAAAGGGTGTGGTGGTGGATTAAGGGGGAGGGTATGAAACGACCGCACTGCGGCCACGGGATTTCCTCGGCATGCAGCAGGTCAGCCGTGAGGGTTGAAGTCGAAAGGATAGGGACAAGGATGTTTGCATAAGGGGTGGTGGGCTTGAGGTGGGTGCAGGAGGCGGTGACCCGCGTGGTGTCGGAGCAGCGAGCAGCGCTCGGCGTGGCGCCACACGCGTTCTGTCTTTCCGCAGGGGGCGGGCTGCTGCCCTTGTGCATTGCCCGCGCAGGTAGGTTCCCAGAGAGCCGCCTGCCCCGGCACACACGTGGCGCGCAAGGTAGGTTCCCAGAGAGCCGCCTGCCCCGGCACACACGTGGCGCGCAAGGTAGGTTCCCAGAGAGCCGTCTGCCCCGGCACACACGTGGCGCGCAAGGTAGGTTCCCAGAGAGCCGCCTGCCCCGGCACACACGTGGCGCGCAAAGTAGGCACTGAGAGTGAAAGCGGGGCGGAGTGGGGCTGTGCAATCCTGCCCCAGGAGCGCGCAGAGTGACAGCTGTCGAGGGCAGCCGACACCTGTACCGTATGAGCAAGCAAGTGCTGGAAGCCAATCGCCACGCGGAATACACGTCCAACATCAACCTTGTGGACCGGCAGCTTTACGGTTGCACCATTCGAGCCCCCGGGTCAGAGGTAAGGGCTTCGGAGCCCCCCCTGCGGGCACTACCCTGGGGACCACAGGAGGAGGTAGAAGCGGGACCCCCTTAGGGCAGGAGTAGGTGGCTTTAGAGGCAGGAGCGGCCCAAGCTGCGGTTGTCACGGAGAAAACAGACCGACCGACGGCTTGCGCGTGCGGGGGGACACTCAGGCGGCAGAAGCTGGCAGAGCAACGGCGGATGAGAAGGAAGGTGGGGTGGTGGAGGAACTTGGGGATCTGCTCGTGCTGGACACCTTCACGCACACGCTCCTGGGGAAGCGAGCACTGGCACAGGTTGCCATCCCTCCCTCGCAGCCGCTCCACAGAATGCTGTCCACTGCACCCCGCCTCCACCAGCGCGGCGCTCACTTCGCCGCCCTCGCACGCTACCACCAGTTCCGCGATGGCGCCACACGCCCGCGCATCGCCCGCCGGCTGCGCAGCTTGCAGTCGCGGCCCAGGGGAGCCCCCAAGCCCCCTGCCGGGCTGTGGGGGGCTCAGCCTGGAGCTCGGAACGAGTGCATCTTGACCTCAGGCGCGGGAAGAGCATACCTCGAGCTCGCGCTGAGGTCAATTGCTCCCGGGCTGTGATCTCTGTGTGTAGGCTTTAATGCCGCATCCGCGTCTTGCTGTCCTGGTGGATTCGCAGGGATGCTCGAGTGAATCTGCAAAGGGCCACTGCAAGGGTCGAGGTCGCGAGGGTCGGATGGCCACTGACGCATAGGCTCACCCGCCACGAATGGAGAGCGAGCAGCCAGATTCGTGGTGGAGAGCGACTTGAGATCGATTTGAGACCGTGTTACTGGCAGCGAAAGTGGCAGTCGCCAAGCGTATTGAACACAATCTGAGCGGTGGCACATCTTAAAGTGGGCCTCGATAAAAGGCATCGGTGCCTCGATAAAAGGCATCAGTGCTTCGATAAAAGGCATCAGTGCCTCGATAAAAGGCATCGGTGCCTCGATAAAAGGCATCGGTGCCTCGATAAAAGGCATCAGTGCCTCGATAAAAAGGCATCGGTGCCTCGATAAAAGGCATCGGTGCCTCGATAAAAAGGCATCGGTGCCTCGATAAAAAGGCATCGATGCTTCGACAAAACGCATCGGCGGCGTAACTGATGGTGTGAGCCTGTATCAAAGCAGCTGTTGTACGTGTGACATGTCGGAAGTGCATCATCAGCGCTCGATTGAGCAGGCGGCACGCCCTTTCTCGCGGCCAATATTTCGCGGCCAAAAGAAAACCCTAAAACCCATGCAAGACCGGAACTCTTTGAATTGTTAGACTCGGAGCCTGAAGTTGTCGTAGAATGAAGTGAACTGTCTGTTGGAGCTTATTTCAAAAACGCCAACAGCCCGTTCATCTTCCCGGGCCATGCCAAGCGACATGTCTGTTTGAGAACACTTTGCTCAAGCTCTGAGCATCTGTGTCATAGCTCCGCTACGATACAGTGACCAATAAAAGCACAGACGAGTGTCTCCGACTGTAACTCATCTACTGTCACGGTGGAACCGTGACACTGCAACCAATCAGAAAGCAGCGAAAAAATCACAGTCCCTCGTTGAGCCTCGGGCTCATTTTTTGCGGACCAGAAATTCTGGTTAAATTGGAGCCTGCGGAATTTTAGAGGTTTCTGTGCCGGTAGATCGATCAGAGTTTCCTGAGCCGTTAGATCAAAATCAGCAGCTGAGTTAGATCTAAAGGCTTTACACAGTATTTAGGAGTTCCGCCCGTGGGAATCCGCAGCTCTGTTCTTTTGCCTTCGCAAAAGAACTTCACAAGAAATTTTTCCTCGCGGAGAAATTCTTAGTGCGGCACACTGCAAAATATTTTACCCCACATTTTAACGTTACTGTGGAAGTTTAAACCCTTGACGACTTACTACAATGAGCGATCAAGAAGGTGAGCAAGGCGCGTCGGAGAACAATGCTGGCGCGGCTGGACAACCGGCTGCGAAGTCCGGGATGGAAGTCCTGTTGGAGCAACAGGGCGAAATGATGAAGCTCATGATGAAGCAGATGGAGACTCTCGCAGCGAGAGTTGAAGTCGCGGAGGAGGCGGCAGCGAAAGCCGTTTCGCAGGCTGGTGGTTCCGCTCAGAGCGGAGACGCGGAGTTGGAGGCATTAAAAAAGCTCCCGTATGTCCCACACGTTGAAGGGAATCCGTTCCCTGCGAGACCTGCGACACTGGAGACTGACATGCCGCAGATGTACGACCTGTACAACGACAAGACCTACGACGCCCTCACCAAACGCACCAACTCGTCCATGCGTTACGAGCAGTTGGTGCTTGCCCCTGCGCTGTCGTACATGCACGATGCGATTGCGTTTTCCGAGGTGACCTTGGACTGGTGTCAAGATGAAAAGGATCCCCCAACGGTGGAGGAATTGAGTGAGCGCGTTTTCGCAGCGCACAACACGTTTAAGGGCGTTTTTTTCGCTCCTGAACAACCGTTACACCATGTTGCGGCTCAGAGCGAGCATGGAGTCTGACGCAACGTCGCACGGCGGAGCTGAGGCGTTGCGGGCGAAGTTGGCTTTCATCGAGGAGAAGGTGTACGCAGGCAGCGACGGGTTGGTGAGCGACTCAGTGCTCACGAAGTGGTTGAAGGAATTCGACACCACGAAGGCGAAGGCAGTGATGAACACGCACGCCAAGGCCAGCGCCAAAGTTTCGACTTTTCGTGACCGTCAAGCAGGCAAGGGCAAAGGCGCTGGAAAAGGTGAAGGTGGCCGCGGCAGCGGCAAGGGAGGTAAAGGGTCAGGGCTTGGGCGAGGCGCCCAAGCCCAGACCTAACTTTCCGATCACGGAAAGGTTGGACGCCTTCCGCCCCTCGGGGCGTTCAACGGAAAGAGCCCACCTTGCAGGAAACGGTGCGGAGCAGAAGGGGGGCATGGCGCGCAGCTGGCGCGAACTCAGAGGTGATGCAGTGGATCAGCAAAGGGGCAAGAATGCGATGGGTCGACAAGGCGCCTCTGCCTTTCGATCACGGAGTGTCGTTGGGCGACGCCACCCCTCCGCAGCTGGAGTGGATGGCCGCAGAGACCGAGCGGTGTCTCAGAACGGGCGCATGGGTGCGAGCGAGGAGGCGACGACACGTATCCCGAGTGTTCCTGGTGCCGAAGCCGGGGACGAACAAGTGGCGTCTAGTGATGGACTTCCGCTGGTTGAACGCTCACTGCGTGAAATCTCGCTGCAAGATGGAGACGTTGAAGAAGCTGCGTCGGCTCGCCAAGCCGAACGACTGGTGCTTCAGCTTCGACCTCCAGGACGGTTACCACGTCGTGGGGATCGACCCCGCCTTCCAGGAGTACATGCAGTTCGACGTGCGGGGGGAATTATTCCAGTGCGGCGCCCTTCCCTTCGGCTGGAACGACTCGCCACGAATCTTCGTCAAGGTCATGAAGGTGCTCGTGGAGTGCCTTCGTTCTCCGAGATCCGCGGAGGATCGGCGGGAAGTGCGGAAGCTGCAAAGCGGAAGCAAGGTGCGACGACGTTGGGCAGTTCGCAGACGAGCTGGAGGATGCGGCCGCGAGGAGCATCAGTAGGGGGCGCGGGTGCTCCCTTACATGGACGACTTCCTGTTGCTCCTAAGCAGCAGGATCGAGGCGCTCAGGGCGCGCGAGCTGACATCTCGGGTCTTGGTGAGACTCGGATTGTCGCGCAACGAGAAAAAGGGGCAATGGGAGCCGACGCACCTGGTGGAGCACCTCGGGCTCGAGGTGGACCTCAAGGCGGGACAGTTCCGCGTGACGCCGGCGAGGCTGCAGAAGATTCACCTGCAGTCCAAGGCGCTTCTCAGCGAGGCGTCGCGACAGCGGAGGTGGCTCCCAGCTCGGAAGCTGGCAGCGTTCACGGGGCTCTGCCAGTCTGTGTATCTGGCAGTCCCTCCGGAGAGATTGTATCTCAGGGAGCTCCACTTCGTGCTCTCCACGAGGCGGGGATGGGGCGCGAAGGTGAAGCTCACACGGCAGGCGTGGAGCGACATCGAGTGGTGGCTCAGGCTGCCGGCTCAGAGCCGGTGGAACGGTCGCAAGATCTGGCGCAGCCCCACGAGAGCGAAGGTGCACACCGACGCGTCTCTGTTCGCATGGGGCGGGGTGCTGAACCTCAAGCACGCGGCAAGAGGATTCTGGTCCGACGAGCTACGGCATCTACACATCACGCACCTGGAGTTGGAGGCCGTGTATAAGACGGTGCAATCCTTCCTGAGAGAGCTCACCGGCAAGGTGGTGCGCCTCTACTGCGACAACCAGGCGGTGGTGGCCATGCTCTCGCACTTCACGTCGCGCAACCCGGAGCTGATGCGGCGGATGCGGCGCCTGTGGATCCTGCTGGACTTAAACGACATCGAGCTCCAGGCGAGGTACATCAGAAGCGAGGCAAACGAGTGGGCCGACCGCTTGTCTCGGGACCGGGACCTGGACGACTGGCGGCTGAACCGCAGGTGGTTTCAGTGGGCGGAGCGGGAATGGCACCAGCACACCGTGGACCGCTTCGCCTCGGAGCTCTCCGCCCAGCTGCCGCGCTACTACGCACAGTGGCACGACCCGGGGTGCGAGGGCGTGGACTCTTTGGCCTTTTCCTGGCTAGGAGAGGTCAATTGGGTCAACCCCCCGTGGTCCCTCCTCGACGAGGTGGCGCACAAGCTGCGGGAGGAGAAGTGCGCCGCCACGGTGGTGGCGCCCTACTGGCCGGGGCAGATGTGGTTCCAGCAGCTGGAGGCCATGGCCGACGAGGTGGTGATCTTGCCCCGGTGAGCCATTACCTGCAGGATGGGAGGCGGGCAGCCGGGCAGGCGCCGCAGGCGGGGCTGGCGAGTGGCCTCAAGGTGAAGGTGTACTGGCCCCAGGATGATGCCTGGTACACCGGCACCGTGGGTGACACGGGGTCGGACGGCCTAACCCACATTGCCTACGAGGATGGAGACAAGGAGGACATGAGCAAGGAGAGGTATGAGGTGCTCCCGGCAGCGGTGCAGGAGGTGACTGGCTGGGATGCGGCGCTTCAGGAGCGTTGGAGAGGAGAGCTGGGGGACAGCTCCCTCACTGAGCTGGCAGTGCAGATGCAGGGGGCAGCATTGGGCGGCAAGACGGTGGGCAACTACCGGCCGAAGGCTCGGGCCTTCATGGCGTTCTGTGAGGCGGAGGGCAGGCAGTGGCTTCCGGCAACGGGGGCCACGGTGAGGCTGTACATTGCTCACATGCTGGACAAGGGCACGGTGCAGGCGTCCAACATGCAGCCCTACCTATCCGCCATCAACAACTACCACGAGGACATGGGGTTCCCCGGGCCTGCCAGGGGCCGGGCGATCTCCAGAGCAGTGAAGGGCATGGCCCGCCTCCAGGTGCAGGCGGCTGAAGCCGCGGGTGAGGAGCAGACGGTGCGGACCTGGCTGCCTGCCAGGCATGTCTCGGCGGTGCATGCGCACGGGCTGGGGCTGGAGCCGGTGGGCCGGGCAGCTACGGAGCTGCTCAGGGCGTGCACCTACGTGGTGTTTGCCTTCGTCACCTTCGGCCGGCCGGAGACGGGCGTCTCCATGCGCAGGGAGCACATCAGCATCACAGGTGATGACATCTCCGTGGTTCTCCACAAGGAGAAAGGCAGGGGGCACGTGCGCCTCAGGAGGAGGCTCACCATCCCCGCAGCGGGGGTGGCGGGGCTTGTGCAGCTCCTGCAGCACTGGCAGCAGGTGCGGGATGCCTGTTGGGGGCATCGCCCGGTGACGGGCTCGGAAGTGCAGGGCAGCTACTGGAGGCTGCCGTGGGAGCAAGGAAAGCTCCAGTCGGCGCAAGCTAATGGCTGGGTGCAGTTGGCATTGGGGAGGCTGGGGTGTGTCCCTCCGGAAGGGGGACACTTCTCTGGCCACAGCACCCGCAAGGGGGCTTGTACCTGTGCCAGGGCTGTGGGCGCGGCGCTTGAGAAGTGCTGCTTCCTGGGCGGTTGGTCTCAGTTGTCCTCTGCCATCCACTCCTACATTGACCTGGCAGCTGTTCCCGACGAGCACATGGAGAAGTACTTCGGGTGGACCACTCCGAGATGGCGACAGCAGCAGCAGCGGCAGCCTGGCACAGAGCAGTATGCCTGATGATCTCTGTTACATGGCAATGAGATGTGAAGAGCAAAAGAAATGGTTAAATTGGAGCCTGCGGAATTTTAGAGGTTTCTGTGCCGGTAGATCGATCAGAGTTTCCTGAGCCGTTAGATCAAAATCAGCAGCTGAGTTAGATCTAAAGGCTTTACACACGACGGTATTTAGGAGTTCCGCCCGTGGGAATCCGCAGCTCTGTTCTTTTGCCTTCCCTACCCACCCAACCCAGAAGACACTAAACATTTTGCCTTAGAAGCTGTGCATCAGCCTAAAAAGCATGTGAAGCTGTGAATCAGCCTAGAGAAGACATTCCAAAAAGAGATTTTCTCTCACACACTTAAAAGCATGTAAGAAGAAAGCTATTTTTAATGTTTCTCTTTTGCTCGAATCCTCATTTGCCAAAGGCAGGCACTGCAATACATTTCATTAAAATGCTTTTGTAAAGTGTTTAAAATGCATTTTGTGCTTTTACATGCTTTCTAAATTCATGTTTTTGATGAGATGTCCAGACTGTTTGTGCACGTCACCAAAAGGAAAGAGTCCTCTGGGTCGGGAGCGGTGGGAAGAGCAAAAGGAACAGAGCTGAACAGGCGTGTCGCTTCGTGGCTACTTGTACATCCTGTTTGTGTCACGGAGCTACATGTGTCATTCGGCTCTACTGCAGCAGGAGTCACGGATTCTGAAAGTCTGAAACCACAAAAATTCTGTTGCACTCCAATTTGAACAAAATGCTATGCAGTGTGCCTGTTGGCAATGAGATGTGAAAAGCAAAAGAAACTCCCCCGTACTTTCAAAATAATTTAGAAATTGATTTTTCAATTATTTACACGCATTCCGCCAGAAAGGGGCAGTGGGCATACTTGACCGAAGCCAGGCAAGAAGCGCTGCTCCCTGTTTGATGGATTGCGGCCGATCTCCATCGCAAGAAGAGCGCATTTCGATATCACGCAGATGCCAGCTGAGGCTGAAGCTATAGGATCGGCGAGGCAGCGTGCGGATCCACGGTGGACATTCCAGGCGCGTGAAGGCGCGCAAGCGACGGGGATGGCGGGGGATGTCGGAGGGGTGGGGGGAGGCGATGCATGCAGTTGGACTATGCTGCAGAGAAGCTGCTGACACCAAACGCGAGGGTCGTGCCGGCGCGCGCCACCGTGCGGGCGATGCTTGTGGAGATGCGGGACAGGTGCAGCCGGGCCTGAACCACCATCCTGGACCTAGGAGCGGCAGCATGCGCCCTGTGGTGTGCACCATTCTGTCATTGCGCCATGTGGTGTGTGCACCATTCTGTCATTGTGCCATGTGGTGTGTGCACCATTCTGTCATTGCGCCATGTGGTGTGTGCACCATTCTGTCCTGCGCCGTGTGGTGTGTGCACCATTCTGTCACTGCGCCGTGCGGTGTGTGCACCATTCATTGCCCGTCACCATTCTGTCATTGCGCCGTGTGGTGTGTGCCATTCTGTCACTGCACCATTCTGTCACGTGTGGTGTGTGCACCATTCTCTCACTGCGCCGTGTGGTGTGTGCACCATTCTGTCACTGCGCCATGTGGTGTGTGCACCATTCTGTCATGTGCACCATTGTCACTGCGCCATGTGGTGTGTGCACCATTCTCTCACTGCACCATGTGGTGTGTGCACCATTCTCTCACTGCGCCATGTGGTGTGTGCACCATTCTGTCATTGCACCATGGTGTGTGCACCATTCTGTCCACTGCGCCATGTGGTGTGTGCACCATTCACTGCGCCATGCTGTGTGCCATGTGGTGTGTGCACCATTCTGTGGTGTGTGCACCATTCTGTCACTGCGCCATGTGGTGTGTGCACCATTCTATCACTGCACCATGTGGTGTGTGCACCATTCTCTCACTGCTGCATGTGGTGTGTGCACCATTCTGTCATTGCACCATGTGGTGTGCACCATTTGTCACTGCGCCATGTGGTGTGTGCACCATTCTGTCACTGCGCCATGTGGTGTATTGCACCATTCTGTCACTGCGCCATGTGGTGTGTGCACCATTCTGTCACTCGCCATGTGGTGTGCACCATTCTGTCACTGCGCCATGTGGTGTGTGCACCATTCTATCACTGCACCACCATGTGGTGTGTGCCATTCTGTCATTGCCATGTCACCATTCTGTCACTGCGCCATGTGGTGTGTACCATTCTGTCATTGCGCCATGTGGTGTGTTATTGCAAGCATGCACTCTCCCCCCTCCCCCGCAGAGAGCACCGGTCACAATAGGCAAGCAGAGGTCTTGGCAGATTATATATTCACAATATATTAATTGCCACCCAGTCTGGCCTATTCGGTCTCTCGGCATGTGGCATGAGTGTCTGTCTCCCTCTCTGTCAGGTGGAGCAAGGTCTCAGTGATCCCAAGCACGAAGCTTCTAAGCAGGTTCCTAGCAGGTGTCCAGCTGCTGTACGGAATGGAACTCTAGGCGCCATGCGCAACCAGAAACGGCTGGTTCTTCGAAGCTGCTGTGAGGAGACGGCCTCACAGGTTCCCCATGGGAATCGTGCGCTCATCTGAGACTCTGCCGCCCAATCTGCAACGCAGCCGCTCACCTGACAGACCTAACAGGCACCCAAAGCCACATGTGAAGGGGAGGGAATGTGCGAAGGAGCGGGCCGTCACCTCAAGAGAGCTCCTTCGCTGCCTCCGCGAACGCGGCCGGAAGGATGAGCCGCTGCTCGTCGTCCAGCTCACAGTACCTCTCCCAGCAGTCGGACTTCCAGTCCCCCTGCAGCTTGATGTAGAGCCTCTCCACGTTCAGCCGCATGGCTGCCGTGGCCCCGCCCCTGCGGAGCGAGTGCCCGGCATACCGAGCCGGGTCCAGCCCCACCTGCACGGCCAGGCTTTTCAGCCCGGCCACCAGCGCCGCGTGCGACATGGGCACCAGCGCGCCCCGCTTGCCCCTCCCTTCCACCTGGAAGAGGGGCGCCTCCTCTGGCAATCCCTCCGTGGCCAGCATGAGCCGACGGAGGGCCTCCACCGGGCGCAGCCTCGACCCCGGCACTGCCACCAGCGGCACCCAGTGGTAGCGCTCCCCGCACTGGATGGTCTTCGAGTGCCGCACTCGGATCCACACCACGTCTCCAGCCTCCGCGAAGAGCACATCCTCCCGCACCAGCGCACCCCTGGCGTTCCACGCCTGGGACTTCCCCACAGTGAGGTTGTCCTTGCGGAACAAGCCGTAGAACCCCACCAGGATGGCTGCCCACAGCGCCAAGCCCGTGATCGACTCCATGTCAGCGACCTCAGCCATGCGCGCTAGGTCCCGCAACGTGATGGGCATCACCGGCTTCGCCGGCCGGTCCCACTGCCTGCGCACGCCCTGCAGGGCTGCCGCCACCCAGAACCTGTGAGCAATCGGCGTCCACTCCACCCCCTGCTGCAAGTGAAGGGACCGCACACCCGCCAGGTAGGACTTGATCGTCCCTGGCTGCACGAACCACGCTGAGAAAGCAATGAAGCGCGCTAGCGTGGCATCCGACGCCGGGAGCAATGGCTCCAGCGTGCCCAGGCACGCGAAGCGCACGCAGAACGTGAGGAAGGCCTTGACCCCCGTGTCGTAGGACCTCTGCGTGCTCTCGGCGTACGCCCCGTCCTGGTAGCGCTCCACCGCCACTGCCAGCTCCTCCAGCAGCTCCTCTGCGCCCCGATCACACCCAGTCAGGCAACTCCACCGGCTCCAGGGGCACACGCACCACCAGCACATCCCACCGAGTGGGCCCCCACTCCGAGCGGCCCTTGCCGTCCAGCGCCGGAGCCGTGAAGAGCATCGTGCCCGCCCGGTACTTGCGCACCGGGCGGAACACCTCGCGCATCCCCGACACCAGCTCGTACGCCTCGTCCCCCTCCCACACCGGCACCAGGAAGCACCCGCCTGTGCCCATCTGCTGCCTGCGCTTGCACTTCAAGAAGTTGAGCAGGATCTCGTACATCACCGAGAACGGGAGGTTCGCCCACGTGTTGAGCCCATCGAAGCGCTGCTTGCGCGCGTCATCCTCCGCGCTCCAGCTCCGCACGCAGAACGCGTTCGCCCGCGAGGACGCCACGCACGCGTCCAGGGTGAACGGCCCAAACTCCTCGTCCATCTCCGCGAACAAGACCGGGGAGAACTGCCAGTTGTCCCGGTCCTGCCTCCACAGCACCTCCCGCTTGCGCATCGCCCACCGCATGTGGAACTCCTCGAGCTTCAGCCGCGAGAGCAAGCCCGCCAGGAGGTTGTCCTTCGACGAGATGTACTTCGGGCGCAGCCGGATGTCGTGCTGCGCGCAAAGGTAGAAGATCTTGCGCAGCAGCGGGATGTACTCGACCGGCCCCCAGAACTTGTCCACTTGCGTGAGCGCGCACTGGTTGTCGATCCGTACCACCAGCGTCCACCCCGACAGCCTGTGCGCCCACAGCGCCAGCGCCCACCAAACCGCGAAGAGCTCGAGGTAGTTGATGTGGGACTTCGCCTTGCTCGTGAACGGGTAGAAGTCGCGCTGCGGCATCTCCGCCAGGTCCTCCCACGAGACGAGGAAGTAGTCGGGCTGGCAATGACCGCCCATCCCCTTCCTCAGCGACGCGTCCGTCGCGAAGGCGTCCTCGTGCACGTCCTCCTTGTGCAACACCACCTTGCGCCCGTTGTAGAGCCGGATGACGCGCTCCACCACCTTCAGGTCCTGCATCACGCCCGTGCTCACCGTCACGCGCGACCTGCCGGCCGTCGCCGCGACGAGCGCGAAGCCCTGCCGCGTGTAGAGCGACAGGCCCCACACCACTTGCGCGCAGAACGCCAGCAGCCCGAGCAGCGACTCGAGCTTGCGCCTGCGCACCGGTCCCGTCGCCGCCTCCGCGCGCATCTCCCGCAGCTTGTCCGTCACCTGCTGCACGCGCTCCTCGTCGATCGACGCGGTGCATGTCTCGCCATCGGTGCACAGCAACACGCCAAGGAACTCCAGACGTTGCGCCGGACCCTCACACTTGGCCCGGTTCACCTTGAAGCCCAGCATGGTCACAAACTCGATCAAGAGGTCCATCATCTCCTGAGCCTCAGCTGCCGTGCGCGCCACCATGAAGAAGTCATCCAAGTACCCGACGCACGGCACTCCCTGCGCCTGCATCCACGCCACAATCGCCCGCGTGTAGCGCATGAAGATGCCCGGCAACGCGCGGTTCCCGAAAGGGCTGCGCGTGTCCATGTACCGCTTGCCGCGCCACTGGAAGCACTGCGCTGCCCAGTACTGCGACGCGACGGGCAACGACCTGTACGCCTCCTCCAGGTCCACCTTCACCATGTACATGCCCGGTCGTAGCAGCGCGTACGCGTCCTTGACCGTCGTGAACTCGTCCTTCTGGAGCTCGATCCAGTCGTTGACGCCGACGAACGAAGGTCGCGAGTAATCCCAAACGGGACGGTACTTGAGCTTCCCCTTGCGGAGTCGCTCCACCATCCCGAGGGCCGACACGCCCCGCGGTAGCCAATCGCGAGCGTCGAAGATCCTCCCCGCGGCCATCTCCTTCGCGAGCTCCGCGGTCATGGCCTCCGCGTGCTCGTCTCCTACGTAATTCTCCACGATGTACGGCTCGTCCGGCTCCTCGCCTGCAAAGGGGAAACCGACGCCACATGCCGCACCTCGCACCAGGAAGGCCACGTCTGGCCAATCCTTCAGCGCCTCCGCGAGAAGGTGCGCTCTCTCCGACATCAGCGGTACCTGCGCTCCCACATCGCGCACCTCCTGCTGGAAGCGAGCGCGCTCCTCCTCCGTCGTGCCCGTACCGGAAAGGCCCCGCGCCTTGGCGCCCTCCACGATCGCTGCACGCAATGCCGGCCACCTCGCCGACCTCGACTCCGCCACCGCCGGGTAGTGCTCACCGCACCCGGTACCCGCCGGGGACACCGCCGGCGCCGGCGCCGCAGCCGGCGCCGCCGGTAACGGCGCCCCCGCTGCATCCCACACCGGTGCTACCAGCAGCCTCCGAAGCCGTGCCCACCACGGCTCCGCGTCCTCCACCTGCATCTCGCACGCCTCGCCTGCAGGCTCGGGCTCCTGATCGCCGCTCGCCATCGTCACGCCATCCTCGCGCTCCTCCTCCGGCTCCACGACGATCTCCCCTTCTGGCGCCCCCTGCGCCCCTCCGCCACCTTCCGGCTCCCCCGGGGGCGTGGCCTCCCCCGGGCTCCACCGCCCGTCCCATCACACGCGGGCACCCGCCGGCGCCGTGCACTCGTGGCCCTCGTAGTGCACGTGGTTCTTGCTCTCACACTTGACGCAGTGGTGAGCGAACCTGCAGGTCTTCCTCCCGCATCCCGCCTGTGAGTTGTGGTCAAAGCATGCACTCTGCGATCGCTTGTCACCTCGCCGCTTACCGGGCTTGTCCGGCTTCACCACACTCGCATCCGGATGCTCCGGGTCCGACACCCGCGGCTTCTTCGGGTAGCGGCTGCCGGTACCTCCCGCGCTCCAGCTACTGTTGCCGCCTCCACCACCTCCTCCGTGGCCGTTCTCCTTGATGCCCTTGTCCCGCTTGTACATCTCCCAATGGGCTGTGTACGACACCAGCTCGAAGGTAGTGGAGGCCTCCTTCTCCATCCGTACACAGAGATGGTCGTAGAACTTGCGGAGGTGGTCCCACGAGTAGTCGATCGACATCAGACGCATCCACTTCCGGAACTGCAACAGCAGGTCCCGCGCATCCTCGGGGGCCTTGCACGCCAGCACCGTGAAGGTATCGTCCCACTCGTCGAAGCTACGGCAGTGCTTGGCCTTGGCCTCCAGCACCAGCCCCCTCTTCGCGTCCAATCGCCACTCCGCGGCTCCCTCCTCGTAGTCGCCTCCGGGACGCGACACTCGGATGTCCATCCCCTTAAGCGCCCCACCTGCGGGGAGGAAGGGTCTAGCAGGCACAGCGATCTCACCTGGCGGGCGCGTGATGTCCTTCACCGCCAGGCTGCCGTCCAGCGCTCGCCGAAGCTCCTCGTCCGTCGCCGTGCGAAGGGATCCGAATCGCGCCTTCGCTGCTGCCCGCTTCTTCTCCTCGTCCTCGCTGTCCTCACCGTCCGACCCGCTAGGCTGCCGCATCGCTCGCCTCTTCCTGCTCGCTGCGGCTGCTGCTGCCCACTCCTCGTCGAACGCCGGCTGCGCGACCCCCGGCACTCCTGCCAACGCCTGCTGCATGTTCGCCAGCTCCCGAAGCGCGAGGTCGATGTACGCGTAGAGATGCTTCGTGCGTCCCTTCGCGCGCTCCGGGAGCTCCTCCAGCCCGCACTGCTCCTGCTTGCACGCGGGAAACTTGCTGTCCACCAGCTCGAACTCCCATGGCTCCACTCGCCTCGCCGGGTGCCGCCCAAAGTTGTGCCTCACCCGCGCCAGCTCGGCTGCCTGGCGCGCTGCGGCCACCCTGATCTCCGTGATCACGCGCTCACACTCCGCCCATGACCACCCTCGGCGCTTCCCCGCCGACGCCCGCGCCACCTCTCGCAGTGACGCGGGCGGATCACGCCCCTTGCTGCCGCCCTGGCCGATCGGGCCACGCCCCGCCAGCGCCGCCGCGACCGCCGCGTCTACCATGCGCTGCACTTCGTCTTCTGTGCGCAGCACGCCTCTGGGTGAGGGCCCCGAAGACCCGGGGCTGCCACTCCCGTTCGGAGATGCCTGTGATCCAGGCCGCGTCTCCTGCTGCATGTCCCTCGCCGCCGTAGCCCATGCCATGACCCTGCGTCTCTCCTTCGCCGCCACTCCGCGCAGGATCTCCCACTTGCCTCCTGGCTCCCCCAAAGGCCACTCACCGCGCACCACTGGCCGATCAGTCTCAAGGAGCCCCACTTCCACCAGATCGTCGGTGGGGCCCTCTAGGTCCCTCGGCATTTCCTCCACGATCGCCTCCTCCAGCCGTTGGAACTCGATCAACATGTCCCTCCGATCCTCCAGCACCTCGCTCTTCGTCGTTGGCCTGGATGGGTGTGCCAGCTCCAGCAGCTTCTCCACCGCCGCGATCCTGGTGCGGGTACACCAAACTGCCGCCCGCCGGTACTGATCCAGCGTGCGGTTCACATCCGGCGATGACATCCTCCGGCTCCCGCCTTCTCCTCGCTGGCCTGCCATGCTTCTCAATCTCCTCCCGCAGACCAAAAGTTGCACCTCTGCCGATCGGAAACCAAACACTGTCTGAGTCTGCCTCCCACACCTCCTCTGCGCAAACCGCGCAAAGGTTGGTTTTAACGAACGCGCGCCCGTCCCTGCGGCGCAGCGGGTTCAAGATCGGCTCCCAAGTCTGCCACTTAGCTTGAGAGAACACTTCGCCCTCCCAGCACACGAAGCACGGAAAAGTCGAATCCGCTTCCGGCACCTCCAGCTCGATCACCGGTACCCGTGCGTACGGAAAACGTACCCTTCGTACGGATCACGCGGGTCCAAGTACGGACAGTCGAACTTGCACTTGCAGGGTACGAAAACTGGGTGCGACCAGTCCCTCCTGTCAGTACGATCCTCCAAAGGCGCGCGCACCCCTGAGATGTCGGTTTGCGTTCCCGCGTCTTTCTCCGTAGGCTGTCCGTACGATCCTCTTGGCCCAGCTTGCAACTGCCCAGACATCCACGCAACTAGAGCGAAAATATACGATATTCGCTGCGCGATATCAATAATTTTGCGAATACGCTTTCGGAATCAAAAGAAAGGAAGAACAGAGATGGAGCGTTGCTCCTGAGGCTGAGATTCCGAAAAACTGCTTGACACTCCCTGAGAAAGTTGTTAACAACCAACTTCTCGTGTCAAGCCCAGACGTGTCACGTGTCACCGATCACGGCGATCGGTGACTCCCCCCGTCCCGATGCCACAGACACCGGTGTGGCATCGCTCTGGCAGACGGGCCTGGCGACCCTACACTTAGGGTTCGCGCGCATTGCTTCTACAATAACTCAAATTATTATTTTCCAAATAATAATTGTCTATGCACCATTCTGTCATTGCGCCATGTGGTGTGTGCACCATTCTGTCACTGCGCCATGTGGTGTGTGCACCATTCTGTCCTGCGCCATGTTGTGTGTGCACCATTCTGTCCACTGCGCCATGTGGTGTGGCACCATTCTATCATTGCGCCATGTGGTGTGTGCCATTCTGTCATTGCGCCATGGTGTGTGCACCATTCTGTCACTGTGCCATGTGGTGTACCATTCTGTCACTGCGCCATTTAGTGTATGCGCACCATTCTGTCACTACGCCATGTGGTGTGCCATTCTGTCACTCGCCATATGGTATGTGCACCATTCTGTCACTCGCCATTTGGTGTATGCACCATTCTGTCAACTGCATGCATGTAAGTATGTACCAGTACATCACTCGCCATGTGGTGTGCACCGATACATCATTGCGCCATGTGGTGTGTGCACCATTCTGTCATTGCGCCATGTGGTGTGTGCACCATTACATCAACTGTACCATATGGTGTATGCACCATTCTGTCACTACGCCATGTGGTGTGTACCATTCATCACTGCGCCATGGTGTGTGCACCATTCTGTCACTGCACTGCATGTGGTGGCACCATTCATCACTGCGCCATGTGGTGTGCCGATACGTCACTGCGCCATTTGGTGTGCACCATTCTGTCATTACGCCATGTGGTGTGTGCACCATTCTGTCACTGCGCCATGTGGTGTACGCACCATTCTGTCCTTTAGCCCTAGTGTGTACCATTCTGTCTTTGCGCCATGTGGTGTGCACCGATACAATATTGCGCCATGTGGTGTACTTCACCATTCTGTCATTGCGCCATGTGGTGTGCACCATTCTGTCATTGCGCCATGTGGTGTGTGCACCATTCTGTCACTGCACCATGTGGTGTGTGCACTATTTTGTCCGAGACGAGGCCTTCTTCGGGGGGAGCGTGTCTATGCCTCTATGCCTAATCATCTCGACCCAAAAGTCACTTATTCCCGCAGTGTGCGCAATAGCAGATAGCAGAGGGGCCACAGTCAGCGGGCATGTGACGCTGCGGTGCAAGTGGGACCCAGGAAAATGAGGGGCTCTGTGCACGCCGCATCGGCTATGAGTGCCCCTACCCCACGCTTGCACAAATTGTGACACTGTCAAGGACTGAATCGAAGAGGGATGCGGATGGCCGCGGGGTGTGGCAGCACGATCGAAGGGTTTGACATGTCATACATGAATGTATACCGGTGGCATCCGGACGCGGAGGCGCGAGACCTCGCCAGCACCGCGGACCCCTGGCGCCCCCTCTCCGCGCCCTTCGACGCCTGCACCCTGGACTTCCAGAGCCGCTTGGAGGCGCAGGGCGCTGAGCGGGCCGGCGATCCGGAGAGTATCTGGGAGCTGGACGTTGAAAAGGAAGTGGAAATTACAGCACCAGGTGCGCGCGCCCCGCCACTCACACACTCTTCCCTGTACCCCTGGAGCACTCGTACTCACTGAGCGCGGAGCCTGGCCTTGCCTTGCGCTGCGCAAGGTGGCGCGGCCGAAGCCAGATGCCTGGGGGAACACGGAGAGGGATCTGGTGTATCTGGCTTCCCTCCTGGTGGCGGTACAGAAGGAGGCGCGCCTCTCGCTTTGTCGTGTCCTCAGTTCCGGACTTCAGACTGTTACCCCTGAAGCATCAAAGGACGCGCATCGCTATTTTCAGCCAAGATCGAGAGCTGAGACTGGTGGCTGCGGGAGGCGGGGTGGCGGGTATGTTCGGCCTTCGCAGGGATATGGAATGCCGTGGTGTACTGGTTCGAGCTCGACCTGGACGACCACACACGCCTCGTGAGCTATCCGGACGAGGCCCGCGCTGGCACCTCCGGAGCACGCCCATTTGCAGCCACGTCGTACAAGCAGGCGGTGCAGTATCTCGACGAGCTGCCCGCCACGCTCGGGGCGACCCTCAAGTGCGCATCCTGACGTGGACCTCGGCCTGTGAGGTGCCGGTTCTCTGTCATGCCGTTGCCGTTGCCGTAGGTGCAGCATACGCTACGTCAGCGCGAGCATGCCGTTGCCGTAGGTGCAGCGTACGCCACGTAAGTGCGATCATGCCGTTGCCGTAGGTGCAGGGTGCGCCACGTCAGCGCGATCATGTCGTGGCCGTAGGTGCAGTGTTCGCCACGCCAGCGCGGTCATGGCGTTGCCGTAGGTGCAGTGCACGCCACGTCAGCGCGGTCATGCCGTTGCCGTAGGTGCAGGGTGTGCCACGTCAGCGCTGCCATGCCCCCACCGCCACAGATGTGAATCATGCTTCGTTGACACGTGCAAATGACTCTTGTCGCGCCGGCAGAGGCTGCGCGGGGTGCTGCCACGTCAGCGCGAAGGGATCGGGTGCGTCGACGCTCCGATCCAGCATACACATCCCCGGAGGAGGCGGACCCGCATTTTTATACCCTGGGGTGGTGATGATGAGAGCGGTGCCGTGCGTGAGCGCATAGTGGGATGGGGCCCGGGGCAGGCTCCGTATCCGGCAGGACAACGCACAAATCATCTTCAGTTCGAGCCCCCCTCCCACACGGCCCAGGCAGGCCTACCTGCCCAGGTGGCAGCTGGACGCTCTCCACGACGATCAGCGGACCCAGGCCTACGCCACAGCAGTGCGCCGCGCAGTCGCCAGCAAGCGGGCCGACGGCGTGCAGGCGCGCCCCCTGCCCCGACCCCCATGCCTGATTGCCGCATCCCTAACTGCCGCTCAGCCCCTCTGCCCTTGCCTGCCTACTGCTCAGGTTTTGTAAGCGTAGAAAAAAACCTAAAATCTCTCCGCGCCGCCGCGGATCCCTCATGACGCCCTCCGTGACGCGGCCGCACTCTTCGGGTGGTTCCGGAGGCGCCGCCTGCACATTCTCCGCTCGCAGGCTGTCTTGCAGGAGGCGTGCATAGCCCGCCTTCTCGCCATTGGAGTGGTGGCGCGTTGCACGTCTGTGATCCGCCCGAGGTGCCGACCCGGCTTCAGCTCTGTTGAGCGTCCTCGGGCGGCCACTCTGCGCATGGCATCTTCCGACACACCTCGGCAGTGGGCCAATCACACGCCGAACTCGAACGAGCTTCCACGGCAGGCCGAGGGGTGGGCAGGGGTACTCCCCACGTCACAGGAGATCATGGCTTTGGACATCGGCTGCGGCGCGGCCCTCCAGAGTATGCTCGCGGCGCGGGCGGGTGCTCACAAGGTGCGGGGGCTTCCTGCGCCTCGCTCTTCCACATCGCATGTGTCACAAGCTCCCTCGCGCTGGACCGCTCCTGCGCCACGTGTGCCATAGCTGCTTGATATGAAAGATGGATCCTAGGCTACCACACATGTACATGTATATGCAGCTGCCGTGATAGTGGATTCTTCCTGAACCAGTGAGTGAGAATGATTGTCAATTAAGACTGCAAGGTGGTTAAGTTTATTGTGGGGACAAATGACCCCCAGCTTAGTTCCCTAGCCTGTCCTAAAGAGAACCCTGAAAAATGAGCCGAAGAGCTCTTGGTTTGACTGAGAACTCAGGCTTGAGCGCTCAGTCAAGACTTTTTCATTTTGTCTTTTTAGCTAGGGCCAACCACCCGAGGCAAGGGCAGCCCTCAGATGCAGATGCGAAATGCACTTGGAGTGGGACCACTGGATCAAGAGTGATGACACCCACCCAAGGGAGAGCTGGCCCTGAGGAGTGACAACGTGGCCAAGTCGTGTGGCCGCGTAGCTGAGTCCATCAAAGGGAGCTCGGTCCTTCCCACCCATTGGGGGGGGAATAGGTGAATCCATAGAATGGATCTATGGATTCTGATGGATGGCTATTGGACAGCCACCAAATGATTCGGATTAGCAGGCATCACTCGGATGGTTTCTTGCAGCAATAAGTGTTTCACCTTCACCAGACCCTTGATAGGCGATTCGCCGGTTTGCTTTGAGCCCAGCGCTTTGCGGATGGCGCATCCAATCAAACCTGCCTCCGACTTTTGATCCACTGCAAGCTGATGTGCCGTGGTCGGGCCATGAATGCCTTCTCGCGACTTGCTGCTCTCCCCATCATACGCTAGCACGTTCAGGAGGACAGAACCACTCGCGAGTCTCCGCAACAATGACATGATCCTGCGAATGTTAACAACCATGCAAGGCACATCGAGCTTGCCTAATTGTGCACATGCTTCGCAAAACCGTCCTTCGAACGTTTGTTTGAAAAAAAGGACGAAGCCAGTGAAAGCGAAGCGTACCGCATATCGCAAGCTTGTGCACAGTGCCTCCATCGGAGCTCAAAGCAAACCGGCAAATCGCCCGTCAAGGATATCGTGAAGGTGAAACACTTATTACTGCAAGAAACCATCCGAGTGATGCCTGCTAATCCGAATCGTTTGGTGTGTTATGTGTGTCATGTCGTGCACGAGTGTGTTGACCGATCCATCGTGCAAATTCCTGCTGGCGGCGGGCTGCGGCCAGCGGTTGTGCCATCATGACTTGTATGTTTTGTGCGAGCTTGTGTCACCGCCGACTGAAATACCGCGCCGCCGTAGTGGTGCATGCTTGGCGCCGTGAGCAGCCTTACCCGATGCAGGGCTATGGTGCACGAACGCATCGCCAATCTGGGCATCCCCGCGATGTACCTGGTGGGAACAAGTTGACGGCTGGGATTGGCCTCATGGTACGATCAGGTGGTGGGCATCGAGCAGTCGATGCACCTGTGCGAGGTTGGGGAGGAGTGCGCGGTCATGAACGGTCTGTTGCAGCAGTGCACGTTGCTGAACCGAGACAGCCGCCGGGTCTTGAGCACCGACAGCCCCGGTGCGCCCCTCACCTTGCGGGAGCCGACGAGGCTCTGTCGAGTGGCTGTGGGAGCGGCCCCCGAGCAGCCAGTGCGCGAGGTGGCGCCTCCTCGGGGGCCATCCTCTGCCGCGGCGTCTCCCGCCACTGCGAGTTCGGGTGTGCATGTGAGTTTGGGGAAGCTGGGGGGGGAGAGCGCTAACAGGTGTGAAGAAGGGCCGCAAGCCAGACGGCAATGTCTGCGAGCTTGACAGGCAGGCGGATATTCTGATCTATCAGGTAACGCCACGTCGTGCGCTGTTATCTGTATTGTAAAAGAAGGCTCGGCAAGGGGGGCTCATTGCTGGATCCCAGCGGAGTCGGTGGCGGTCAGAAGCCTGAGCGCCACATAAAGCTATCAGCAGAGCAGCAAGGTTTTGGGAGTGGACGGAGGAGCAGGGGGGTTGAGCTTAGGGGCGGATATATTCGACTCAGCTCCCTCGGTGAAGGGGGGGTGGTTAGGGGGGTTGACGAGGGTTAATGAGCAGATTTCCGCCGTTGAATCCGTCGGCAAAGATTGACAGGGAGAGGGGGCCGGGTCAGATATTCGACTCCGGGCTCCTCGGCGAAGGCTGCCTACATCACATCTCCATGGCAAAGGTGCTTGAGGGGGGCCGCTTTGCGCACACACACCCCTTCTATAGGCAGGGCCCTCTCTGTGCAACACAGCTCTGCCACGCATTGCCCTCACAAATCAGCCGCCAGCAAGGCATGCAAGGTGTCCGCAATACGCCATTACCGGACACTTTAGCGAGGCGTCCGGTGATTTGGCCCGTCTCACTGAGCCAGGGCTGCGGAGGGGGGTAGAGACGGATGTACCTGAGGGTTGCTGCTGGCTCGTGTGTTTGGTCCCCGCTTGAGTCCCAGCTAGGGCTCAGAACTGAGGAGCTTGAGCCTGGCGCTTTGAGTCGAGTCACGGAGCTTCTTGGCTCATTTCCTCCAGCTTCTGAGCCGGGTAGGCAAGGGTACCAAGCTGGGGATTGTTGTTGCCACAATCATGACATGTCATAATTGACCTCTGCAGTTCTAACTGTCAATGCAAGTGGGTGGCGTGAGGGATCTGAAAATAATTGACGCCAAGGCATACCCTGGTATCGCGTGGGCGCACCCAGATGCGCCTGCTTGAGGCAGGTGAAGGGGTGGGGCGCACCCTGATGCGCCGGCTTGAGGCAGGTGAAGGGGTGGGGTGCACCCAGATGCGCCTGCTTAAGGAGGACGCTCAGATTCTTCCCCTGGGCGCTACAGTGTTTGCCCAGCCAATCCAGGTGGCATTCAAGTCCTCGCCCCCTCACCACTCCAAACCGTGGTTCTTTCCCTTTCCAACTTGCCCCCTCGTCACATCCCCAACTCGCCACCTCGTCACCTGACTGCCTCATCGGCCCGTATCAGCCCCCATAAGCATCACTGCTTCTTTGCGCCACTGCCCAATGATTTATAGGATCGAGCAGAAGTAGTGTTGGACTTAACGGCCATGCTGCCACGTGGACCACGCGGGTCTGACGAGCCCTCGGCGCTGTCCTCACGCTGCTGCGCGGAGTCCGGCCGCCCTCTCGCACCTTCTCTCCCCTCTGCTGGGTTTACGCAAGCGGCGAGTCGGCCAAAATGCAGATTGGCCGCAACTCCAGGCATGCTGATTGGCGCCAGGCGCGGCGCAGCAGAGGGGGGGGTCAGATGCGCATTTGAGGGTGTTGAGCATGATTTGGTCTGGGGAGGGGGTCAGATGCGCATCGCGGAAGTGCAAGGGTTCGATTTGCAGTCGGTGAATCGATATCGGTGCTCGCCCTGGAAACTTTTCACCAGTCAATTGGGCACGTGGCATTCGTTTACGGGCTGCGGGGAAGACCACAGAGAGAGGAGGAGGGAGACTCTCGCCCACCTAACCTAGCACAAAGATCAAAGATCAAAACCAAAGGATCAAACATCAAAAACAGGGAGAAAGGGAAGAGTCAGATCAGGATCAAGCAGGGTGAGGAGTTAAGGGCAGGAAGGAAGGCAGGGAGACAAGGAACAAGGGAACGACAGCGACCCTAAGCCCAAAGCCGGTTGGGGAAGTCGATTCTGACGCTCGACACTGCACCGTGCGTCCCCATGAATTGTGTACTGGGACCGGAGGCTCCAGCAGGGGTGCTCAAACCTAGACGAGTGAAAGCCACAAAGAATTACAGGGAAACCAGGGCACGGTGCACGCGCTCACCAAGGTTTCCCACCTCGCACTAGGCTCCCCGGACATAACGCCAAGCTCTAAACCGAGCTCTAAACTGACTGACGATGACGGATCAAGCAGGAGACCTGACGGACCAAGCAGGGAGAGTAGGGCAAAGAGAATCAGGCAGGGAGAATTGAGGGCAAAGAGAATCAGGCAGGGAGAATTAAGGGCAAAGAGAATCAGGCAGGGAGAGTTGAGGGGAAGAAGGAGTGCATGCTGCCCGGGCCCCGTGGCACTGTGGGCTGTGACTCTCAGTGCTCTATATGCCGGTTCGTATGCCTAGGGTGCATGCAGTGTCAGTGTGTGTGAGAGGGCAAAAGGGAGTGAAGAGCGTACCGTTCAAGCTGGGAGTAGGCACGAAGCAAACAGGCAGGAGCACGAGCGAGGCGCGTCGGAGCGTTGGAGTGCGAGGGCGCGGCGTCGAGGTGGAGCGGAAGCACCGGTGAGCAGAGTGATCAAGGGGCAGGACAAGAGAGGATGCAGAACAAAGAATGCACCGAGGAGGAGATGAACGGAGGCAAGGAAAATCAAAAAGGGAACAGGATGTGGGCGGGGAGAGGAGGTGTGATCGACAAAGGAAGCGATCGAGCGAGCGTGTGCGATCCCGCAGATGACATAGGAGTAAAGGAGTGGGAAGGGGGAGGGGGAGAAGGGAATCTGCTGTAAAATCAATCCGAGAGCCAAGGAAAAAGCAGGCGACAATAATTAATAAAATAATGAAAAATGATTAATAAATAGTAGAAAATAAATAATAAAAAATGAACAGTAAATAGTGTCGTACCGGGAGTCCGTAGTCGCGGGGGCTAGGAGCCACCCGTAACTGAAGCCCACCCCCCGGTGATCAAAAAGGGAGGAAAACCAAGGAAAAAGGAAGAGGAGAAAGAGAATCAAAGGGGGGTGGGCGAGAGGAGGCATGCCGAGGGAAGTGCGCCCCGGGGAGCATAAGGGGAGGGCAAGATGTTCATCAAAGAAGATCAGCCGCATTCCCAACCACCGTGAAAGCGGCCTCCAAGAGACTGCTTAGCCGCTGAGTGTGAGTGCCGTGAGAGCGCCATGCCGTGAGAGCGCCATGCCCTTCCCCGCGGGGTCTTGTGCCGGAGCAGACCGTGACGTCATTCGCTGCTCTGACATGCCCCGCTCCTCCCTGCTCCCGAGTACAATCGCATACGCTGATCACGCGGCGCGCTGCATGGAACACATATGGCGAAGGTGCACTGTAACCGGCGGTGCTCTGGGTTGGCGAGCGCAGCTGGCGATCAGGCTACGAGGGCATCGAGCTCGGTGTGCGCCCCGCCAGATCGCGCCCGTGCTTTCCTTGCACAGCGACGGAGCGCGGCGTGCCTTTTAGGCCACATCTGCTGTGCATCGGCCAATCGGGTTGCCCATAGGCTTTGGTCAAGTCAGAAGGATCGGCTATAAGGCTGCCCAGTCATGCCGCAAGCTGATGGATAGTCCTCACATGCCGGCGGTGGAAATGGCGGCAGATTTTGCGCCATGGCTATGTCACAGGGAAGCATACTTGCGCAGGAGCAGCGTGGGCGTAAGGGGAATCACGGTCTGCTTACCGTCCGACGCATTCGTTTAAGCGTCAGGTACTGGTGGCTGAATTGTACGCACCAGCGTGCGGGCCCCTGTAACCTGTCATATACGTGAAGAGTTAGGGCTCAGGCGGTGGAAGAAACCCCACCCAGCAGCCCAAGGGGAGGCGCGGGGGGGGAGGGGGGGGTGGCCCCACCAGGCGAATGCCGCGAGCAGTGGAAGGCTTTAGCAGAGCCGCTGGAGGTCTTCTCCTTCGAGTTCGGCGATGTCGAGGCGAATGTTGCTCCGCTGGCGCACGCTGTCGAGTTCGATATCACACAGGACGGCATCTTCAATGCCATCGCCTTCTGGTTTGAACTGCAGGTCCGCTCAGTGCTCCGATCTCCCCTCCCTGCGCCTACGCAGGCTTTCTCCGTAAGTGCCCCCCCGTGGATGCTGCCTGCACAAGCGCTTTCCGGTGCCTGTGGACACGGTGGGTCGTGTGTGCACGTCCCACAGCGCGCAGCCCGCCCTCAGCTCGCTGCGTAGAAACAGGCTCTGGGCTTAGAGGGCAGTGAGCTGTGCTGACGTGGCAGTGTTGATCGCTCCGAGCTGAGTGAGCAGAGAGATGCGATGAGATGTGATGAGATGAGATGTGATGCGATGAGATGCGATGCGATGTGATGCGATGCGATGAGATGTGATGAGATGAGATGCGATGTAATGCGATGCGCTGCGCACGGCCTCGGCCGCATCTATTGAAACACCGCAGCGCCGCGAGTTCCAGGTGGCAGCCAGGTGCTTGCACAGTGTTGTCTTGTGTCGCAGCTCATACAAAGGTGGGGAGAATGTGAGAGGCATTCTGCGGCCCTCGCGCAGAGACGGGCCAAAGGGGTGGCGACCGCTGAGGCCTCTGCAGCAGGATCCAGTGGAGGATGGGGGGCTTCAGCGTGGTGTCAGGTCCGGCTGGTTGCGCGTTGCAGCTCGTTGCGGGCGCGGCATGCGGCGTGGCGCGGCCGCAGGTCCTGCAAACTCGGCCACGCGTATTTCACGTCGGAGACAGTTTTGGGAGGCTCCCTGCTCAGTGTCGTGCGCTGGCGGAGACATCGCGGGTGTCGGGTGCAGTTTCAACAAGCGGGAGGCGAGCCGCGGCCTCCGAGGCGTAGGGCTGCTGCGGGTTGAGCAGATTGATGAGGAGACAACTCTGAGCACGAGCCCCTATGGAAAGAAGGGCCCAACCTGGACCCAGGCGGTGCAGTACTTTGAGGAGCTCCAGGTGGCACGCAACTCTGCGCTCCCGGTCACCGCAAAGCACGACACCTACAGCATCAGCTTTGAGGTGGGAAACACGCTGCCCGCCTCGGGAGTGCGCCGTGGAGCAGGCGCACCCATGCCATGGGTCCTGGGAATAGCCCTGCTTGCGTGCAGCGGAAGGACAGGGGTTGCCCGGATGGGAGCCGGGCTGGGGCTTGGCAAAGCATCTCTTCGACTTGGGCAAGACAGGTCCGAGTGTGGTTGTGTAAGGGAGCGTGAAATGCGTGCGATGCACTTACGAACAGGCATGATTCGGCTTGATAGGATATGCCAAGTGGGTTCGAGGCGAGGGGATGGAGGAGTGGCAGGTGGATGATAGCCAAGTGGACCGATTGGCCTCCCGCACAGGAGTGCCTTTGTACGACCCCGTATGGCATGCAACGTACCAGCGGCTCGAGCAATTCAACTCCAGTCTCATTCGGTACCTCCCCTTCTGCTTTTGTCAACTCTTTCACACGGAGATAGTCCGGGGAACTGCCCTGCTGGTCTTGCATAAAGGCAGTGCTGTGACCGCCAGTAGGGTGCTTGAGAAGATATTGCAAAACGCTGATCGAAGGTTCGTGCAGAAATCCTGAATGGAGGGCATGCGGATCTTTTGTTCCACCCACAGGTCGACTGTCCAGAATCCGCTGGAGTACCGTTCATGCGCGGAGACTTCGGTGGCTATAGGTGCTCGTCCACGTGACCTCGACCTCGACGTGCAGCCAGCCACCGACTTTTGTATGCGTATGATGGGCTGAGATTTGTTAATATGACAACAGTGGATTGGATGTGTAACCGGAGGAGAAGCTGGCATCGAAGTATTCTCTTGTTGGCAGCGAGCGACTAAGGACTTGATGTTTCGTATCACATTGCTGCACCAGTCACAAAATAGTTGAGCAGATTAAATAGCATTATCAAATCGTCCCTCGCGTGTTCACGTCCAGTAGCAAGTTTGCATCTTACCTATCAAGTCACAAGGACGTGATGGCAGGGCTCAATTTACATAGTTCAGAAGCTTAGCTCAGAAATCGTACTCACCCATAATGTTTTTGGAGCGAAAACATGCTTTCTCCAGAGAAATATGCACAGTAGTTATCATGATGGTGCGTATGCTGAGCAATGATACCATTAAGGACGCACTCTGCACATTAGGAATGCGATGGATAGCATCACATGGCACCGTTTACTAGCCAGCACGGCAATGACATAATACAGGCACAAATACACTACGTGAAACAGGGTAAAAATGAGCAAGCACGTCGGTATGCACACGGCTCGTCTAAATGAAATTCATTTTTATTGCGACACATATTTTCGAAGCCTAGGCAAGGCAAGCTAAAAGCAGTGAAGCCCCCATAATGACAGTCCTCGCAGGGCCACGAAGGTTTCTCCGCTTACATCTGTCCTGGGCACCCTGGAAAAGTGCCAATTACCGCCGGCACAGTTATCTGATGGGGAATTAAGACTAAATACAGGCGGGCACCAACGTGCTCCCCGCAAACATCAATAAGGGAAGCCACAGCAGAGTGTAGTGGATCTCACCACATCCTTGCAGCCAAGGCAGACTAGTCTGCCATGCTCCCGAGAGGCAGCACCCGACAGAAAGGTACCACCGACGGGGACAACTGCATCGAGCTTCCGAGGATTGATAGCGAAGGGGGCAGCGCAACGGTTCTGGAAATACCCCTGGAGCTTTGCATTTTGCCGCTGTGGGGTTAGCCCCCCCCTCACACCCTAAGTGCCCCATGATACCACCATCATGCACGCGGGGTAGTTGCGCGCAAGGGGGGCGCAAGGTGCAGGTGGTCCACGCGTTATTGCCTTATTACCTGTGATTTTTGTATATGCCACAGGCACGAATATCCATAATGACATTTTCGTTGAATAGTGGGTTTATTCCGAGTCAATAGCGTGTGCTCCGCCCCTCCCCCCCTACTACATAGGACTTGTATTCTGCCCCGGGGGGGAGAGCAACCTCCCCCCCCCACACACACACACTAGGACTTACATTCTGTCTCTGTGGGTAAGAACTCCCCCCCCCTAGCACTTGCATTATTCCTCTGTGGGTAAGAACTCTGTGTTGTATTCCTTCAGCCTTGTGAAGAAGAAAAGTCCTGTTCGGGAATGTCGTCGTTGGGCGGGACGTCGATCAATTCGAATTGAGTTCTTCGAATTTATTGCGTGCCCGGGGGAATCGCGGGGCATAACGTGATAGGACAGAATCTTTAAAATGAATGCATCCTTTAAACATTTGGGTTGAAAGTTAATCGGAAGCGCATTGATCCATTTAAAATAAGCAGGTCGTGCCGTCTTGCTACGGACCGCCTAATCAAAGTTGATATTCGGACACCGGGTTCTACATCGGCTGAAATTAAGGGCCTTCGACTTCTCCTCGTGCACCAAAAAGAATACATAGTCCTATCCCCGAATAAATTATAGGGTATAATGGTCGCGAATAATAAGTAGCGACAATTACCAATAACGACCAATAATTGTGCATACATATAATGCACCCAATAATGGCGCATAATTACCGATAAGTACCAATAATGGCACATTAATTCATTTGCTGTGCAATCATTGACATTGGTGTATACCATATACGAATATACGTTCCTCATTACCGATGGTTATACTTTTGGATTACTTATCTATGATCTTCGTCAACGTGAATGGTCATTCATCAAAAATGCTGGCCAGCAACACAAGGTGAAAACTGACTCTATTCTCATGTAAATTATGAGCGCACAATTCTTCCAAGTTGGGAGAAATGTTAGAGTCTGAAATGACACATGGCATAAGTGTAATAGTATGCCAGTCATATGCCATCCGTCATCATTATGGCATGTATCATATTATGACATTGGTCATCAGTCGTCGATAAACTGTCATATTCATATGACAGGCCGCGGTCATTAACGATAATGACGTCGCGGTAGTCGTAGTCGCATTCAGATGCAGACATATCCTCGACTGGCTAGCATCGGTGTGTGAACACCATGCGTTTGCGAGTTCACCTTCCCATAAGGTACGTTAAGTTCGTACTATTGGAAAGGATGAATGAGCGAAAGTATGGCTTGAGTAAACCGTACGGTAGTCAACAGAATAGGACGTCCCGCAATGCACATATGTGGAAGAAGCGGTGGAATCGTATATCCCACTAATGTATTTGCGCACATCCTATAGACTGACGAGTCGTTTACTCCGATGCATGCTGGTATCATACCCCGATCATGGTGCCTTGAGAAGGTGGTATGCATTGATTGCGGAGCTTGATGTAAGCTATTCACTTTTTTGTGAACCGCAATGAAAAACCATCACTCACTTTCCTCCACCGACAGACATACATGCAAAATTTATCCTTTCACGCGCGAGTCGTACCACACACCCCACTCTCCCCGGCGCCGACAAGTCCCAAGCCCCCCACCCCCACCCCCACCCCCACCCCCACACCCCCCACCCCCACCCTTCCTAATTTATGGTTTCCCCATACTTAAGCGACGTTTCCCACCACCGCGTCCGCAAGTCCCAAGTACCTACCCCCACCCCCGTGCCCCAGCGCCGATAAGCCAAGTCCCCCCCCCCCCTCTCGCCTCAGCCGAACCAAGTCCGGGGGGAAGTATAGATCTTGGCCGCCTGTTATTTCAAACGTTCTCTTCTATAACCAATAACGCCCATTTCGAGTAACCAAGTATAGCATTATTTATGCACAGTTTTTCACTGTCATGAAGGGTGAAACCACTGCTTGAAAACAGAAAAAATCCATTTTTTCTATACATCGACGGCTCCCTTCAGAAAATTTTAGAGTTTTGGCAAACATCGACGTATGATGTTTCTCAATTCGACAGACGTCAATTGCCTACAGTGTTTACAATCCATAGACAACTTGAATACCGTGACACATGGTAGAGCAGTAGCAAACACTTGTTGCAAATTACAAATATCAAGTTGTTGGGGGCAGTGGTCCCCCATGATTCTACCGTAGAATACTGTCAAAATTATTTATTTCTGAAGCCATCTGACCGTGGATTCTAACCAGGCGGGTCCTCAAGATGAACTTTAAAGGTAGGGTGCCGTGAGGTTTCATTTTCGATGTTCTACGATAAAGCCGAATAATCGCTACGAATCATAATTTATTATTAAGCATATGGCATACTTCGATGCTATTTTTCGCGTTCTTATTGGATATAAACCCCCACATATGATATATCCCTGTGTAGGTCTGCTCTAGGAGCGTTCAACGGTGCCGCGATATTCGGTCCGCGGCCATCGAGACGGCCATCGAGACTGGTCACACGCCTACCTTCATGATAAACCACTGTTCGAAACAAGGACGTTTGCGGCTGCAAGCAACTTTGCTCGTTGTTTTTGGTGTGCACAATACATCGGGGGTATTTGTTTTTCATGCGTGCGAGAAGGAAACGTGACATATACATTGAATCGCAGCATTCTGATCAAGCCTTGAAAAAGCGACATAGAACAGCGCGTTCGTGGCGCTGGCATCCCAAACTTTTGGCCATTGGATAGTGGTGAATGACCAAAATGCATGAAGGTCGCCTCGTGACCGAACTGCATGGCCAAAACGCGCCCAGATGGAAAGTCGACGCTCAGATTCAATGCGATATCCAGGTTGCCCCATCTCACGGTCACACAAAATTCCCTCGAGGGGAACGCCCATATCTTCAACAACATCTCGTTACCTTCACTCCTACTATACCATCGATTTCTGTCATTTTTTTATCGACGGCAACTGTGTCTCTCGTCTGAAATCTTCGAGGAGTTGGGGAAACCAAGAGAGAAAGACGAAACACTTTCCCCACTGACAAAACATTTCGATCGATCTGACACCGCTAATTTCTCGATATGGCGGCCAAAAATAAGCGACTTGCAACTTCTTAAGTATGCGAGGACTGCTTTTTGCTTCTGTCTGCGCATACCCCCTTCCTCTAAAATATAAACTACATTATGTGAACGTTTTTTTAACGTTCGCAACTGTTATAGATTGATTCGTCACAAGAAGAGCTTTGTTTTGAACTATCGTTCGACCCAATCCGCTTCCGAATCAGCTTCGTTTGCACCTGGGACTGCACGCTAAGTTGACGCGGCTTAAGATTGGATCGACCCAAAGCATGAACAGCTTTGCAGCCGAGGGCTTTTCGTGCCTACTAGCGCACGTAACTTGGCACTTATATTGCTGACAGTAATATTAGTGCACCCTCTTAAGCGCAAAGACATTCGATGAGTGTACACGGAATGGTCGCCTCTTGATAAAGTGTGCCCGGAGGCACGGCGTAAGCCAGTATACTTGAGCCGATGTGTGCCACCAAGAGCAATATATCAGGGGTTGACGAGGTGACAGTGAAGTCGGGCTTAAGATTACGGTGAGAATGCGTATCGGATGTCTGGGGGATGACAGTATGACAGTACAGTAGTATGACAGTACAGTAGCATGACAGTACGGTATGACCGTCATCGGGTCTGCCTATCTACGAGACATCCGAATCTAAGGTGTTACATCGTATCAGATCGGGAATATGATCGGGTCAGAATTGAACCGTGCATCGTGACATGATGTCGGGTGGCCTAGTCGGTTGACCAGGTTGCCGTGTTACGGAGTTAAATGGAGCACTTGAGAAGTGTACGGCCTTCAGAACTCAGATCGTAACGAACGTCAACACCTAACTAATCTGGCCTTGTTCCAGTGATATAATGCAAAAAGAATATTGTACCTTTACATGTTCAAACAAAAACAGCTTCTGAGTATATTAGTCTAGTGCCCCGGCACAATTGGTATCAGTGTGCTGCGAGTCCGCCCCTGCGCAACTCGCCCACGGACCTACGATAACTCACGGTATACTGCAAGGGGAGAGCTGAACTTTGGGGAACCTTGGCGCAATTTTTACGTCTAAAAAACCTCTTTTTTTCGAAGAAGGAAGCTCAACAACGTTCCCAAACATCACGAAAAAGCAGTATACACGTTCCTTAAGTATGGGGGCTCAAAACTGAACTTCGACCCAAGCATGCCTGGCAAGATGTAAAGTTGAAACTTCCGGGGAGGCCATATCCGACCTATTTTGGACAGTATATTTCGATATCCGGGTCTATCATAGCCTCATTCCAGTCATAACGTTAGTTATAGAGCCTTAAAAGTGGCAAAAACGGCAAAAAAAAAAAAAACAAAACAAAAAAACAGCACTTTTCAGCACTTTTAGCCACTTTCCAGCAACACCCAACCTCTATCCTATCACGTTCCACCACCAAAAGCCTCCCTTTCAGACCCCATATGACCCCAAAGGGTGGGAGGTGAAAGGGTGGGATTCCCTCTCCCAGGGCGAGGGAATCGACCGAATGGTGCTGAGGGTAGGGGTCTTGAGATTGGAGCGGGAGTGTGGTTTGGCGCTGGAGCGGACTGTGCTGAGGAGAGGGGTGGTGCGGGAAGCGGTAGAGGCGTTGGGAAGGGCATGGGGGTAGGTGGTTGTGCGGCTGCCGCGCTCATGCACCTGTATCAGTCGGAGTTACATATTTCAGACCAAGCTGCAAGGCCATCTTGGTCGAAATGCTGCGTATTCGATTCCCGGGCAGTAGGTGGTATCCACTCCCAGATCGGCTGCCCCATGCTCGATGTCCGCACGTTCGCCGCAGAGGAATCCCCCATCGCTAGGTCCATGGCACCACGGTCCACCATGCGAATCCAGGTCTCCACACGAGGATTGGTGAGTGGCAGGGGTGCGTGATGCAGACGTTCTCCCATGCGAGCGTATGCCGTGAGCGGCGCCCCGATCAAGTAGGTGCATGATTCGAAAGAGGGTGGAGTCGCCTTGTGCCCCAGCTCGACGACGTGTATCCCACGGTAAGGTGACCATCGCAGGACCTCGTTCCTCCGACGGCTGGTGAACTTATAACGAGCCACCGTCATGCGTAACAAACAGTGCTCGGACTTCAGGGTAATGAGGGCACGAGGGTTCCGGTCCTGGCTCCGGAGCGGGATCGGCAGGTGGATTTGGGGCTGAGTTGTTGGGTAGGTCAGGGGTCGGGTCACCGGATGGGTCTGGGGCTGGGTCTCCCGGATTAGGGTCCCTGGATCCAGAATCGACTGATGGGGGGAGCGGACCGGCTGGAGGGTGAGTTGATTCCAGGTCGGCGGGGGTATCGCCGTTGCCATCCACCACGACGGTTTTCACTGACTGTCGCCGACGCGTCACAATCATA